>BMAO01021063.1:0-63537 GCA_019973975.1 Trichonephila clavata | reverse complement strand
TGATGAAACACTTGGAATTCCATAATACATCTAAATAGGCAGTAGTACTAATGTTATAGAATGCAGGAGGTTGTCCAAACGAGTCATAAAATTGTAATTCTCTTTTATCATTCACAAATAATGCTAACCAGTGGGTTCCAGGCTGCGATGAGTCATCAGAATTTACAATAGCACACATGTTTTCTTGCAGAGGAGGGATTGTATCTCTAGAATAAACACCTTGGAAATAGGGGACGTGGCCTTCTCTTGAGATAAGACTGTAAACAGTTGCATTCCATCCATTCTTTAATTTCCGAAATCATACAAGATATTTCTCGATTTGTTTATTTCGATTAAATTTTCAAACTCGGCGAAAACGATAACACATACGGTTTGTTCTAAAGATTTGCTGAATTTTAGTTCTAATCGCAAATTGCTATGTTTTATCAAACTTAAATGTTCTCCTGAGGAACATAAATCTGGCGAGAGGTTAAATCCAAATAATGTATTTGAATCTTTATATTCTTTCTAGAAATAAATATACCTCTGTCTTGACCCATTCGATCTGTCCCAACGAATAGAGTTTGATAGGCACGTATGTATTGATCTTTAGAAAAATCGAGTTCTAATGGATTGTGAGGCACCGGTTGTCCATCCACATACACTCCAACAAAATTTAAAATAAAATGTTTAAACTCATAGGGAGATTTTGAAAATGCGCCGTGAAAAGCTTCATTATCAACACATCCTACAAAAACTTTTTTCGGCATTTGGCCTGAAAATATGTTATCTTGAATAAAAGACATGCTTCCTTTAGGAATCGAATACACTTTGCACAGAACTCGGTTAATGGGATATTTTGCACTTGTTTTTTCCAGCGCTTTCGCATGACCAAGAATAACTCCAGGATTCACGCGAACTTTTCGTATGAATAAAGAAACATGATCCAAAACAACTTTAAATCCTACAGATCCTTGCAAACAAAATTCGGGTTTGCTTCGTATTAATTTTATTTTTAAATCCACTAAATTGAGTAAAAGACGATCTTGATGAAATAAATCTGAATGTATGCAACCAATCATGTCTACAGTTGCACTTTCTTTAAAAAATTCAGTTCTTTTCTTGAGACCATCATCAGAATCCTTGTAAAATAGTTCAGCCGTTAATTGGAAGTTTTGCTGTCGTATCCATGGTTTAAGAGAGTTTCAATATAAGATCGGTAGGGATATGTATTACTGGAATTGGAAACCACGCGATCATTTAAGGATACATCTACTTGAGAAAATAATGAATGTAGAAATAAATTCACAGGTCCTATAGTATCATCTTTAGTAATAGGTGTATTGTCCACTTTTACTATTTTCGCTTTTACATATAATTGTGTTTGACTGAGATCTATGTAATCTTCTGCACTTCCAGAAATGTGAAATTCTACAGGTGCGTTATCGAAAACGTTAGAAAGAGGGTGAAATTGTTTCCACTGCCCATCTTGAATAACTGTTTGAGTACCGGGTAAGTTGAAAAGTTCCAATTCAGATTTAACACATTCAGGAGAATCTTTGAGAATAAATGCCATTTTTACGAATCGAAAATATCGCGTACACTCACTTTACGTGCTTTGGATGAAATGAATTTTTTCTGTTTCTTACACTTTCTTTTATACTGTCCTTTCCCCACCATAGATTGAACTCTATCAATAGCTTTCTGAGCTAATTTTTTCCCACTTTCTCTGCTTCTTGTTTTTACGGCTTCTTTAAATTTTTCTCCTGACAATACATCAGAGGCAACACGACTCCCTGTCCTTAATACTTCTTTTCCAATAGTTTTACCTCCTTTTACTAAAAAAGGTAAGGCCGCTCTAAACAATCGGCGAAATATTCCTCCGATTCCATAACCTTTTGAAAACTAATGCCCTTGTAATGAGTCAGACCCGAGCCGATCTGACCTGCATAATGGTCCTCAAATCTTTTAGTACAGCAAACGTATGGTAAGCTCATCTTGGCGCTTTTATCTTCAAATGAGGGTATGAGAAAAGCACTGCTTTATTTATAGTATTTGTCTCATGCGAAAATGAAGCACTATGATCACTTTACCTCTTTCAAAGGGAACAAAATCACCTGAATTGAGTCTCAGTTCAGCTTGAATCGTCTGAAACGAGTGTCTCACTAAAGGTAAGTATTGAGGTCTATCATAATATTGACTAATCGTTTCCCCGTCTTCACCTTTAGTTCGAACGATTCGTAATAAAGGAGCTTGTGTATCTCCCACAATTTGAGGTGAAATTAGATCCGAGTAAACGTAAAAAACCGAAAAATTAGACCATGCATCAGCAACGAATTCGCTTTTCATATTACCCGTTATGATTGCATTGCGTTTGAACCCTAACAATTCTCCTAAGTTCTCTAAATGAAGACTGCTACCTCGAATCGCATTCATTTTCACCCGTTTCGATGCTTTATTGTAGGTTATTGTGAACCGACTAGGATTTTTTGGTAAAGCAAGCTGTATGGCTGATATAATATCAAACATTGTTTCATAACACCCCACATCAATTGTTTGCTTAACGGTTGAAGAAATATTACCGTCACCCACTTTGTATCGAAAATAATTGTTAGTTTCATTTACGTTAAGCCAAGAATGAGGGTAGATGACTTCAGACAATCCCACTTCCCATTCACCATTTAAATAAACGGGGGAGGGTAACTGAGTTTTGAAATGAGATATTTTGTTTTCTGGAAAGAAATGCATAGAGCTATCAGAAGGTAATGTTACGTAGAAAGACATTTTGAAAATGAGTCCGTAAGAAAAAAATTTAACTATTTATACTTTTTGAATATCAGTCACCCAATCATTAAACTTTTCAGGATAACCTAAAAATTTAACAAAATATTCAGTGATTCCTCGTCTTTTTCTTTGTTTGATGACGTTCTCTACAGGATAGAAACCAGAGTCGACAACTTTTTGTAATTCTGCTTCGTAATAAGTACCTTTAATCTCTTCACCTTGTAAATCTCTTAATCTATAAACGATCGGAATTCTTTGCACGATTTCATAAACTGCGAAAAGTTCTCGACTCCAGTTTTGTTCATATCCTTTTTCAAAGAGAAGTTTTTGCTTATTAATGCGCACAACATCGCCAATTTTAAATTTAGGGGCTTTAGGTTTCTCATTTCTTAGATCACCATATAAATTATTTAATACTTGCTTCCTGTTATGCCTACTTACAGAAGCAGGCTCCATTTTAATTGAACGGTGATACGAGTGATTATAACTGTGCATTAATTTATCAATGACGTCAATGTAATTTTTAGTATTAAATTCAGTGAAATATTTCCACATTTTTGTTTTTAACGTCCGATTAAACCTTTCAACTACGCTAGCTTTAGTTTCGTTATTTGTAGAAAAAAATTTTACACTCATATTTTTCAAATAATTTTGAACTACTTTATTTAAAAACTCCTTACCGGCATCTGTTTGCAACACTTTAGGCTTCCTTTCTTTAAAAATAATTTCTAGCGCAGACTTTACACTTTTTCCAAATTTATCTTTCAGAGGAATTGCCCATGCAAATTTTGAAAATAAATCAATGCAAGTTAACAAATACTTATAACCCTTATTAAATTCTGCTAAAGATTGCATATCGACTAAATCCACTTGAAACTGACGATCAATATCACTTACAAATACTCGATTCCGCTGAAACTTATGCCGAACAGGTTTATGAAGAGTGTAAGCATCTTTCTGTGATAACCAATGCTTTACATCTTTTTTACTATATTTCCCTTTTAAAGAGCGATGTAATGCCTCCACACCTCCGAAGCTACTTGGAACTTCGGGATTTTCGTAAAACGCTGCTAAATCTTGATACATTGTTACCGACGAACAGAACTTGATTGAATGACTATTACAATGAATAGTTATGCAATTTATACTTTTTGGGAAAGGCAAAGGGATTATGTTTAAAAGCATGAGCATAAATTTTCCTTACTTTTATACAAAATACTCTTATTTGTTTTTTAAACGTGAAACTTATTTCAACACAAATATTAAACTAACAAACAACAAAAATGATATTAACTCAAATCAAGCATAAAAAAAAAACATTTTATTCAGATTTATAGGAACAAAATACTGTGTAAAACTTATAAAGTCAGTATGCAATATTTTTTAAACAAAATCCTCATAATATTCAAAACAATCAGATGGACATAACATATCTCTTACTTCTCTTAAAATAATATCTAAGCGAAGATTTTCCAAAAAATTTTCAGTTACATAATTTACAGGTTTTAACAGTAAAAAGTGTACATTTTCAAAAAGATTATTATAAAAATAATCAGCTATCTCATTAGCTTCCAGTGACAAAACATGTGAATTAAATGTTTCTTCTCGGTTCCCCATAACTCCTCAGCGAGTTTCTGAGGTTGATTCAGTCCTTTTTCGTTCAGGAGGCTACAAATAGATTTTTTCAAAATTTGCGTCAAGTATCGTTGACCCAGACTAACGTCCAAAGAAAAAGGTAATGCGTTTTCTATGGGACCTTCACAGAAGGTTTTATATGCAGTTAAAAAGTCCATACACAGAAATACATTGTCTATAACGGTATTTTCAATAGCACCATATTTTTCAATCATTTCAGCCCACTGCTCTCGGGATATGCTGATTTCTTTAAAAGTAGGCTCTTTATTCGGACCGTATTTAATGCGCTTAAAAGTAAAATTAGTGAAGTTCTCACTTGTTATTTGAATGTGCCGTTCAGGAGGGAAAAGTCCACTTGGTAATTCCTCCAGTGATTCCGGTACTTTCTTTTTACGCATGATATATTCGATCCACTGTGGGTCTAATGTTATTCCCTCAGGAGTTGGGTAGTAGGTTTTTCCATACTTCTTGAAACGCCTTATGTGTACTGATACGGAATCATAATAGATGCTTGCAAAGACAAAAACATCATCTCCAATTGGAAATACTCCATCTGGTATGCAATCCTCGGTAAATTTTCCATACTTCTGAAAATAATATACCAAAATTAATGAGGATTAGAAAAGTGTAAAAAACATTATAAACATTACATATCAAATTTATTTAATTTTGTTACTTACTTTTGAAACTTCTCTTCTTGCTTTCTTATTTGCAGAAGATTCCACGACCTTTCCAAGCTTTCGTTGTTCGCTATGTGTTTCAGACATTGTCAATTTTTTTTTTTTTCCTTTTCGAATACAGTCCGTCGCAGTACTGACAAACGAAATGAATCTTGAACCTAAGATGTGACAAGGGTCTAAAGCATATTGACCGAATTACACTTGAACGGAGTTCGCTGAGTGGTTGAAAGCAATGTATCCATCCGCTCTAAGCATTGAGATAATTTCTGACGTAGAATTCAGTCGCCGTCTTGTAGAATCAAGATCAGACAAGCTAAGACAAGTTCAATCGTAAACCGTTCACACGCTGATTACGAGTATTCTACGTCACATTTTTACTGTGTATGTGTAATCATTATACCGCATTAAAATTTACAAATTATTAAAATAATATAAGTGAAATATTTTTTTTTTATTTCATTTTAATTAAGAAAATGTCGCCATCTGCTTCGCCTGCAAAATTAAATTCATGAGATTATAAACCTAAGTTTTCTTCAGGTCTGCATGCCTTCATAGGACAATGGTTAGCGTAACTGAAAAACTATTGTCCTATGGAGACATTTTGTTCTGGGGCTGTGAGTTTGAATCTGGATTTATTATTTTTTTTATTTGAGCGTTATTTTTTCAATCATTTTAAAATCTAATAATTAGTGTATAGTTTAACCAATAGGTGGCGCCATGAGCACTTTAAACATTTCAATAAACTTTTTTTACACATTTAAAAAAACAACTCAACTTAGCAGCAGGAGGGAAACAACTCAACAGCAGGTGAAAACAACTCAACTCCCCCATCAACTCGAAAACCAAAACCATAGCAGGAGGGAAACAACTCAACTCCACGCAGCATCCACAGAAGGGAAACAACTCCGCGCCTGCGCCTGTGCCTCCACAGGAGGAAAACAACTCAACTTTGCGCCTGCGCCTGCTGCCTGTGCTGGCCTGTGCCTGCGCCTGTGCCTGCGCCTTTACCGCAGAACCGGCTTTTCTTACCTACTTACAGTGTTCTAAATAATTGAATTTGTTAGTGCAATGGTCCATGACCGGGCCAATCAGAAAGGTATGGTGGGCCACAATAGCCCGCGGGCAGCAGGTTGAGTATCGCTGCCTGAACCAGTTTGCCATGCGCTCTGTATGGGCACTGATATTTTCTTCCTTTTTTTTATTTGCGCGTATTTTTAATCCTTAGGTGATATTATTTGTGCTGGTGCTTTGAAAAGGTGATTCTGTTTTCTTACGGTAATTGCTTTCAATTCGGCATTTTCTTTGTGGTAAAGACGTGAATTTTTCTTTGATTAAGGTAGTTTAGATACTTAAAATTCTTGTGTACTACTCTTCAAAATGCTTTTGCATTCATACCGGTGACTTTTGAAATTACATATAACTAACTCAAACAACAAAAAACACTTTTTTGTGATAGGTTGAATTAAATTTGGATACAGATTCAGAACTGATTGCTGATTATTTGGATTATTCTTCAGAGGAACATACACACATAAACTTCTTTATACACTTATACAAAGCCCTCAACCGTTTGAAAAAGTGTTAAAGTAAATTTTTTTCTGAGATACATGAAAAATTCTTCACAGCACAAGCGGAATATTTCTACAAAAAACATTAAAGAGTATTTTGTGTTCTACAATTCTAAAATAAAAAATGATGTAAAAACTTTAAAATTAAAATAAAATCTTTCTATTTTCTTATTCTATTAAATATGGTGTTTAGCAGTGGCGCACACAAGGGGAGTGACCTTGAGTTTTTTTCGATTGATGATAATCCTATATATATGTAACGTAAAATTTAATTAAGTACTTGTAATTAATAATTTATTTAATTAATTAATGCTAATTATTCAATAATTTACTTTTTACTGTTTTTTGTTAACAAAATCAGAAGAATCAATTGGTGTTGTCTTGAAGTATGATACAAGTTGGGGGACTTTTGACCATGCCCCCCCCCCCTTGAAAAATTTTTGTGTGCGCTACGGTGTTCAGAGATACAATAAAAAATGTGCTTTTTTAAAACATTTTCGGTTTAAAAAATGACCGGTTAAGTGGTTAAGAATTACTAAATGGCAAGTATTTTCAAAATGGCGTCTTGGCTATATTTATTTTTGATATGGTTATTTTTTTTTAAATGTGTTCACTGGTCCTGTGTGTGTGTGTGCAAAAGTATCTCGAATTTTTCTTTATTCTCCATACCAACTTTGATTCATTTGTTTCATGAGCATGGAAGTTCCGAATTCCTTGGTTTGAACTTATGCCATACTAGAAGCTACAAGAGGGCTTTTAGTGACAGACCTCATAATTTTTTGACGTGGGGAAAAATGGCGAAATTTGAACTGTAATCTTAACATTTCTTTGTATGAATTTCAAGTCAAGTCTTATTTAATGTACCCCGTCTCCAATTATTCTGGTAGACGAGCTGTTATTGGAACCAGGATTCTAACATCTTTGACAACAAATTTCACGACTATGACCATAGATTTCCATGCCTTTTATGCTCAATTTTATAATATAGTTAAATGTTTTAACAGCTATCCAATTGTTTAAAGTGTTTTATAAACTGATTTCGGTCAAAGCTGTCTTTTTAATTTCAAAATACCCCAATCCAATCAATATTGCTATGATTTATTGCTGGATATACAGGGCGAATGTAATTAAAGTTCCACTTTCAAAATGCTGTAAAAAAAAGAACCACTGCTCAGAATGACTTCAAATTTGAACTGAATATACTTGAAGAAGAGAAAAACAGTATGGCGTAAGAAAAAAAATTCATTGACATTTTCATTGTTGCTTTTTATGTGTTTTTTCGCTCGAGAACAGTTAAAAAAAAAGAGACCCGATTTTTCCATTCAATGTGATAAGAGCTTGTCGTGGTGGATGGCCTTTTACTAACAGTGCCACAACTGTTGAATGACGTGGAAGTCATTTTTTCCGTCAAAAAACCGAAACAATTATGCACATGGGGCACAGTATAGTTGTTATAATAGGAAACTACACCAAAACTGGCGTAATTCTACTCTAAACGCCACTTGTAGCCGAATCCATATTCGTTATACCACTTACAGCACTATCTATTGATACGCGTTGGAACTTCTTTCTTATGCCATACTGTGTGTTTCCCTTCTTTTCAAGTATAATTAATTTTGAAATTACTCTGATCAGAGTGATTCTTTTTTTTACAGCGTTGAAAGTAGAATTACAATTATAATCACCTTGTATTTTATTTATTTTTCTGGTGAACTTTTGAAATGTAAAACAGCTTTATTTTAAAATGTATCATTTGTCTAAATGTATATATTTATATATGAAGAAATGAAAAATCTACGTATACATTTTTAGTAAGACGTAAAATTAATTTCCTATTTATTTCAGTCCAGATCACTTTAAAGACTTAAGGAAGAAACACAACAAACGTTTATTGTACATTACATTATGGTTTTATTATTTGAAAAGCTTACAAAAACTATACATCTTCTTTTTCAGCAGTACTACAGCTTGTCACAGACCAAGGCTGTCTCCACGAACCGCCTTCATCTGACTCTATTTGAAGCAATAGACTGTCAATGGTTAATTCACAGATCCCGAAGACCTCTCTCAAAAGAATCAACTCACCTAGTGGGGATATTCCTTTTTATTGTGTACCTTCAATTTTTTGAAAATGTCTCTAATTTAGTTGGGTTTGAATCATTATATCTAAAAAATGGTGTCCTAGCCATCTAACGCCGTTAGCCTTTATAACTTTGACAATTTCCGGTTCTTTAAAAATCTGCTGTAATTTTAATAATAATATTGTACAAACTATACTGAATACTAAAAATATTACATTGGAAAGTTTTTTTGTGACGTTATATTTTGAATTATTATAAATTATCTTTTCAAACGAACAATTTTTTCCAACCTTAGTTGATTCAAACATTGCAAAATACTGAGTCACAATAACTCTTCCGGAATAATCGAAATCAACCTCAAATCCACATAACACCTCGTTCACCACTAAGCTTGCTACATTAAAAACAGTTCTTGCTCATTAATCCATCAAACAACTCCACCTTTGAACTCCCTTATAGATTCAAATTTTATCCAACGTAACCCAATCCATCAACCTAACAACTTTCAGGTCTTGAGTCACCCACGCCGAGCCAAAAGGTCTTTCATTGACCTCTTTGTCTTTTAGATTCTTCTGCCAATTGAATGTTCCGAAGTTGCATCCTCGTGCAATTGGAACGCAGCCCACCCTGGTGAAAAAGTCAATAATATCAGATTGAAATCCAAAACACAGCGGAGGCCCATTTCCGGGGTTGCCTTAAATGTTTTTTTTGGTGCAAAAAGACAATGTCTCTGGGCCCTGTAATCTCTGGTAATCTACACCCAAAAGGGATGGATTCATAATCCCCAGAGAAGTGGTATCGGTTTTCTTCGGTCTGGATATACATTTCTTTTGCTTTTCTTCGACTCTTCCATCAAGAAAGCGACAGGGAAGATTTATCATTCTGTCTGGTACGTGTGATCAGTGGAGTTAATGGGGCCGAGTTTATACAAGTGAGAAGAATGGAGGTTTTCTTGATCCTGTTTTTCCTTTTTTTTTCAGGGCAAAAGTCATTGAAACTGGAACTTCTCAAATATTTTGTTCTTTCTATTAATACAAAAAAAAAAAGAACACTTTAGAAAACACTTCTAGAGAGAGATATCAGTAACAGGAACATGATTTTAAACTTTTGTGTGACTGAATATCATTCATTTGTTTTGTGGGATAACCAATGACAGTATTCTAAGAAGTCCTACTAGAAAAGATATTCGTTGCGACTAAATTGACTTTAGTTGCGTTTAAACTTCTTCTTGCAAATCATTTACATTGTAGAATGAAATTATATGAAACTTTATTTCTTTAAAATACCACAAATACTTATTGAATATTGGTTTTAAATGTATTATAAATTTGTGGGGTTTTCGTTCTTTTACGACATAATTTTGTATTATTTTATTTTGTTCCAGACTCTTTTTCCAGAGAATCCGTACTAATTTTCAGAACGTATAGTTCATGCACTGAGATTAAGAAACGAAATTTATTCGCCTTCCATTTACTCTCCAAATATTATCATATGGAATCATTTATATTGTAGCGGATTACGACTCATACAGACATCCTTGAATCATACTTAAATTAAGATATAATATAAGTTTATTTCTTTTTAATCAAAATACCAAGAATACTTGTAACCGTGGATGAATGTGCTTAATCGAATCCTGTCAAAAACTTACTTATAAATGATATTGTTGTAAATGAAATGTTAAATGAATAGATGGCGCTGTAAGTCATCTGAGAGATATACATTGCTTAGCTTGTAGAGTCAGAGTTGTGTAATGTTCTGTGTGATGTCTTCTGTGAGTGTCGTCCAATAAACCAAAATGCATAAAAGATGGACTGAATTATTGAAATATTATAAAAATTTTATGGGAACATAATCGTCTTACTGACAATGGAATTAAGGAATTATAAAAGATATCTTTACGTGTTATCTTAAAAGATTCTTTGTTATCTTTAAATAAATGTACTCAGGAATCTTTTCCTGTTTCGATATCTCTATTCTATTATTAACATTAAACAACTTCCATTTATCGTTTTACTAACGTTTACCAACGCTTTGTCGCGAATACTCAGACAATCCCTATCGTCACTTCAGATATTTTTTAAATAGAGAAACACGCCACGCATGTTGTTTTCTCTGTACTGATATACTGCGTGTGAGAAAAAGAGTTTTACATTGAAAGTTCGATTCCCAACATTAACTTGAATAAGATTATGGCAACCCTGAAGATGTGAGCAAGGTTACGAGATTGGCAACTTTATCTCTCTTGGAGATATTAGGTGGCAAATTATATCGCCTAGTAACCATCGAGAAATCTCTGGGATCGACCCTTTTGAAAATTTCACTGAGGCGACGCAGGGGACCGATGGACAAGTCAGTCGGGATCAGAAACTGCTTGTTCGTTGACTGCGATAAGACATTGAGACTTTATCTGCTTAAGTTCCAGCTAGTGGAATTGTTCTAGAGCAGCGGTCTTCAAACTTTTTAAACTCACGGAACCCCTTGAACTTGAAAGTGCTTTTGTGGAACGCCTAGAAGTGTATTCATGGAATTCCATTCCATACATGTACTTCGAAGAATATGTCTCAATAATATTTAAAGTAGACCAAAATATTATGGTCACTTTATGCAAAGGTAATTAAAAAAAGAGTATTGCATTTATTATTAAAAAAAATCCAAATCTAATTTTTTTACTTAATTCATTCATTAATAATATTAATTTGTAATTCTTCACCTACCCATTTATTATAATTAGTAACTGGGATATATTCTAGCATTTTTTACACAAACTGTCGAAATCTAGGTCTATTGAGATTAAATGCAATTCGCAATACATATTCTGAGTTTAATTTGTTTTTGTAGCCACTTACGTTGAGAAGTACACTCAAGAGCAAAAACATTATGGCCACCTGTCAATAACGAGTTGGCCCACCTTTGACGCGCAACACAGCTTCAACCCGCCTTGGCATGGATGCCACAAGTCCTTGGTAGATGGCCGGAAACAGATTGCACCAGGTGTTTAAGCAATAGTCACGCAAATTCGAGGTATTTCGAATTGGTGGTCTTTGAACTCTGAGCTGCCGTCCCATGACATCCCAAATGTGTTCTATCGGATTAAGATCCGGTGAGTTAGGTGGCCAGGACATTAACTGGAATTCAGCATCATGTTCCTGGAACTACTTCAACACAATTTTAGCCTTGTGACGCGGGGCGTTGTCCTGTTGAAACATTCCATTTCCAGCTGGAAAAACAGAGGCCAAGTAAGGGTGCAACTGGTCCGCAATGATGTTCAGACACCCTGTAGCATTCATGGTCTGCTCTACCACAACCACGTGTCTCAGAGACACCCAAGAGAACGTCCCCCCAAGCATAATACCGCCACCACCGGCCTGTGTATGACCTACTGTGCATTGAGGGAGCAACTGTTCGCCTGGAAGACGGCGTATACTCACACGGCCATCGGCGTAATGAATGACAAACCATGATTCATCTAACCAGGCAACTCTCTCCCACTGATCCATGGATCAGTCGCGATGTTCCTGGGCCCAGCGCAGGCGCAGTTGGCGATGACGCTTGGTCAGCAAAGGCACACGAGTGGGACGTTTGCTGCGTAGCCCCATATCCAACAGTGTCCGCTGAACAGTGTGCTCCAATACTATTCTACTTGGCCCTGCATTGTATTGGGCTGTCAGCTGAGCCACTGTCTGGCTCCGGTTTTGCTTCACCATGCGAGACAGTCTCCGACGACCTTTTTCTTTTATAGCGTGTGGACGTCCAACACCATGTCGTCTACTGCTGGTTTCACCGTCATTCATCCACTTTGCATAAGTACTAACAACTGTAGATCGCGAACAACCCACGAGTTGTGCAGTTTCGGAAATACTTGTTCCGAGCCATTACAATCTGCCCTCTATCAAAGTCGCTTAGATCCACAGCCTTTCCCATCACACACAGAAGTAAGTGAAAGAATGATTCTTCAGACTCTCCAGCAGCAGTTAAATACCACTTCCACTTGATCACGTGCCTTCCACGTCATCCAGGCGAGTTCATTGCAAAATGTAGGGGTGGTCATAATGTTTTGGCTCTTGAGTGTATATTTCCCTTAAACACAGTGTTCTGAATGGCACTAAAATATTTATAGCTGTATGATAAATCCCGTGTATTTTACATGGGGTTGAGAATTTGTAACCTACTGCTCTTGCTTAATTTTAGATTTTAACATCAACTCTGTCGGTATGTTTTTTTTTTTGTTCCCTTTCGTTCATTCTGGGTGTAGTTTTCCACAAATGTAAAAAAGGTGCATTTTTCATTAGAAAACTATTTAGTTTTGCAAGACATTGTGCTCAATAACGAGTATAAAATTATCTCGTGGATAGTAAACAAAAAAAATAGAATATTCACAATCTAGTAGGAAGTATATGTATAAAGATAAACGTTTTAATAATTTTACTATACTAGGATACAAGTTTAAAAAGTGTTGCAAAATTAAGTTATTATCTACACAAATAGATAAAATTGAAGTGTCTGTTTGTAATTTCAACTTAGCAGCTTTTTACTAAATGCATTTAAAGGTATATACGGTACTTATATCAAAAATTCAATTTTTAAAATTTTTGTCTGTCTGTCTGTTTGTTCCGGCTAATCTCGGGAACTTCTGGTCCGATTTTAAAAATTCTTTCACCAATGGAAAGCTACTTTATCAGGGAGTAACATAAGATATATTTTACCTCCATATTATTACGGGAACGGGAACTATGCGGGTAAGACATTGACGTTGCTTACTCCCGCTAAGTTGGCGCAAAATTATGCATTTGGTCAATATAATGGAAGTTTTAATATAAAAATTTTCTCACATTTGTAACAAATAACTGAAACATAGTGTAATTTAGCATCTTTACAAAAAGCAATTTTTAAATGGTTTCTTTATTAAACGTCTAACGTGTATTACGTTACGTTTGTTAAATGTCAAACTCAAACTTTGAGAAATATCGCCAAGTTGGCTAAGAAGTTCTCTATTCCGACAATCCCAGATATTTTAATGCAAATTTTCTCCCACTTTTAAAGAGGGAAACGAAATAAGGTTTTAGCGAATTTCGCGCACGTGATATTGAAAATTCTATGATAATATTTATTGACAGTTTCATAAAAAGTTTTGATTACTTTAGTAGTTTTGATTAGTTTAATTAGTTTTGAAATTATTTAATACTTTGAATTTTTGGAATAAGTACAAAGACTACATGGCAGAAGATATTTTACCAAAGAAGATTTTTTAATTCCAAATATGCCTTTCAATGAACACATCTACAACGAAACGCAATAAAGGTTTTCAGAATGGTAGGGAAGAAGCTACATGATTTTGGAATGATTAGTCCTAGACGTGTTGACGGAAATAGCTTTGATAATGAAGTTGCTTGAAAATTAAACTACGATTTTATAGCATTGCAACATCAAGTAACAGAATTTATCCCTCAATTAACTCCAGAACAAAGTCACGTTTTCCAACAAGTGTTACGTAAAATAGAATCCGGCAGTGGTGCACTCTTTTTTCTCAATGCCCCTGGAGGAACCGGAAAAAAGGTTTCAGCTAAACTTATTATTAATGACTATCAGAAAAACCCAGTTGCTATGACTTCTTCTGGTATAGCCGCGATTTTACTGACCAACGGCCGTACTGCACATTCCGTTTTATTATTATCGCTTAATCTTGCATTTGACGATTCACTCATCTGAAATTTCAGAAAAAATAGCTCTCAAGGCAGGCTGTAAGCTTTTAGTGTGGGATGAAATTACGATGTCTTACAAGAAAGCTATAGAAGTGTTTAATTGGACTCTTCAGGATTTACGAGATAGGTACAGATATTATAGGAGGAATGGTAGCTTTATTATATATTGGCTGGTGAATTCGAGCTTATGGGCAAAAGTTGAACAATTCAGTCTGAAAACGAATATGAGAGTGCATCGTCACAATGACGTAGATTCGGAACATTATGCATAGAGGCCATTGAAAATCGGTTATGATGTTTGGACGCAAATGCTGGAGATTATATTTTACTTCCAGAGAATTTTGTAATGTAGAAGAAAATGATGTAAATCTTATTGATCAAATTTACCCGGGCTTGGAACAAAATTTAAATTGGGATCAGTGGTTGCGAGCAGGATCAATATTGGTGCCTAACAATGACATTGTCCATAAAATCAAAATTGAAAATTTAAACGACGTGCAGGGGAGAAGGGGGGCGTGTAGAAATATTTATCAATTAATACAATCATGGATAAAGAAAAAAGTACTTGATATCCCACGGAGTTCTTAAATTCGCTTGAACATTCCGGTGTACCCTCACATAAACTTCAATTAAAACTAAATGTACCAATTATGCAAAGTTTCGATGCTCCTCGAATATGTAAAGGAACGAGGCTTTGGATCACAAAACTGATGCAGAATATACTTGGTGCCAATATTTTAACATTTGTCATGAAAAGGGATAGTGTTATCATACCTCGAATTCCAAGTATCCCCACTGACGACCTACCATTTCAATTCAAACAAGTTCAATTTCCAATTTTACTGTTCCATCTGAGATCCGTTCAGAAAAAAATTGATAGGATAGATCAGGGGTCAGCAACCTATGGCACGTGGTACAATTCTCAGTGTCACACTTCACTACTCTACAAATTTGTCAATATTTGAATGGATGGAAGTTGATAAATTTGTAATGGACCTTACTTGACAAATATCTTCAGAATTACGGACATTCACAGAATTAAGAAAAAAATCTGAAAGAGAACTTCAAAGATAAATTTGCAGCTGTTTTGTAAATTATTAACTGTCATTTCTGGAGAGATTTAATTATTTGAAGAGAGAAAATTACATGTACTCTTTGCTTTCCCTTTTGGTTCTGCATATTTAAGTAAAAAAATCTTTTCTCATATGAAAAAGATATCGAGTCCACGATGAAATTGTTTAAAAACGGAATGTTCAGAATAGTGTCAAATTGAAAATCACACATTACACCCCTCATTTTGTGATATGAAAATATATAGAGCGGTGCAAGCATAATGTTCACATTAAAAATTTTATTTCTTTTTATTTAACTATAATGAAGGGGAATATTTATTTTTTATGTTATCTATTTCTTGTTTTAATAAATATGTTTAAAAGTACTTAATACATGCACAATTTTATTTATTTTTCTTATTTTTGTTGAAGAAATAGATATACTTTACGCTGTTTATTTTTATGTTAAGAAATATCTTTAAGTGATGGAAAATTAATATATATATAATAAAACTGTAAATCTATACTGCTAGCTTTTGTTCTCTAACTCAGCATGTATTTTCACGGGAATAGAAATGTTTCAAAAGTGTCCTACTGTGTGGCACGCTGAATCCTATTGGTAGATTGGTTTGGCATGCCAGAGCTAAAAGGTTGCCGACCCCTGGGCTAGATTATAATTAAACTCTGCATATCATTTAAACTATAACAAATGCATTAAACTATCTACACTATATTAAACTATTCCTATACATTAATTTTTTGTCAAACAAAAACTTGATCATTTTTTACCAGTTTTTCCGAAAAAAACCCGTGTTTTAAGGGGTTACAGGGGGGGGGGAGAACCCGCTGCAATATCTCATTTGCGTTTACAACATGCGTAACCACAATACTACATTTCATTTTATACAGCAGCTGATATCAAACTGAATTTGAAAAACATCGAATCTTGATTTACATTTCACCAATCTGAATGAGTTAAAATTTGTATTTCTTTTTCAATTTCGGTTTACTTGGTTATTTGTTTCCTCCAATACAGGCTTATTTTTATCGCAATTCTTCAGTAGGTGGAAGATCGTAACTTACTCAATTTAAATTTTTAAAAAAAAATTATTTCGCTCTTCTGTTTGGTGGAACAGGACTCTACCTATTAATTTTTAATGCCAAAAAAACTCCAAGAATAATTATTTCAAAGCAATTAAGTAATTTTGATAACATGTATAAAATGGGATGAATATAAGTGTACAATAACTCCGATTATATAATGGTATTTTTAAAAAGAAAACTATGTACACAAAGGTAAATATTTACATAACTAATCGTGGGTGAAAAATAGTTTTTTTTTAAAAAAATATTTAAGATTTAATTGTTGTGTATTCATTACTTGATTGAAACAAAGTATAATAACTAAAGATGAAGGAAAATTTCATTAAAAAATTAGAATGTTATATTTACAGATACGCACACACAAACACACCGCACGCAAACAAAATAGAACAATAAAATTCTTACATTTAAGAATCAAATTCATCGAAGAGGTGAATTCAGATATATTTTTAAGTTGTTACAATTAAAATTAAAATTCTACAAATTTATTGAAAAAAATAAGTACTTGGACAAGTACTTGAAATTTTTGTTGACTCTTAAAAAATACTTGAAGCCTAGACCACAGTGGCTCTTGGTCTTTTTGAGATTTGGAAATTCCCATTAATCTTCACTAATTTAGGAATTTGAAAAGCTCTTTATAATCAAACTTAAAGAAAAGCCAAACGGCTGCAAAAGTTACCATTCATTAATTGAATTTTTTTTGATAAAACTAGAAGTTATATAATTCAAAATAAAACAGTATGATGGTATTTATACAGAAGACTGCGTGTTCAAATCACATCCGGGGCACCAATATGGTGGTATTTATAGCACCATAATTAAAATTATCTTTTGATAGAAATTTTTTTCATGCATTTCTGAAGATGAGAATACTAACCAACTTATTCACGCTAACTTCGCGGTTTTCTTTTTTTCCCTAAGTTTGTTCTACCTTTTGCTAAGGCAACTAACAACAAATCCATCATCTGATTTTTGCATTGCCAGATACTGCAACAAAAACACAGACAGTTTCAAAATTTTAATTTGAAAATTGTAAATTTGTGTTGGTTTAATTGAAATAAACATATTACGAACTCGTAAAATGAAATATTAAACCTGAAAAACACGTGTTCCTTTTTAATTAAGAAATGTCAAAATAAAAATTACTAATCATTGCTAAATGATCACGGAACAATTGAATTTTTAAATGAAATTATATGGCATGAATGTAACATTAGTGTTTGGAAATAATTCTTTCAACACCTTTCACACGTGTAGTAACTCATTTTATGACTTTCAGTGATTCACCGTGACGGCAATATTTTCCACACGCTTTTGAGGTTCTACACGTGCGGTGTTTGAGCACGTTGTATTGACTGTAAAGCAAACGCAAAAACGTGTCTTCTTATCAGAATATTTAGAAAATCTGGAAATGGGATAGAAAATCAGAAATCTGGATAAAAATACCTATAAAATGTTCAAGAAAGAAATTTTTGAGGGTATTTTAAAATCAAAAAATTTATATTATTTATACAGCCTTTGCCAACATTTATATTTAAAATTTCTTTCAAACATTTGTTAGTTTTATTAATACCGTACTTATTCGAATCTAAGTCACGCTTTTCCCAGTGTTTAATGCTGGTGAAAATCGGGAGCGGCGCAGAATCGAAGTCGAAAAAATTCGTTGGATGGGGGAAATAGAGCTTGATGCAGGCGGTTAGAGCAATGACATGTTGATGTATGTATTTAAAGTTTTTGATACTGGTAAAATAAATTAATTATTCACTTCTAGTTCTAATTTTAAATTTTTTTAAGGGGACACAGTACGATTCAATTGACAAAAATCGGTCAAAAAATCAAATTTAATTTTTTTAGCTTAAATTATTTTTTATACATTTTTCTATAACCTGACAAAATTTGAAAGCTCTAGACTAAAAAAACACAGAATTATGATAGGTTTTGCGTTCGTTTTTAATCACATCCCTATGGGGAATCAAAATTTTAAACTTACTTATCTCGGAGAAAGATAAAATAACTAGTTAGTCTTCATTTAAAACGCTAAGGCTTTTTTTTTCTATTGCGCCAAATCCTTTGAATTTTTTTTTTACCTATTACAAATAGTACATGTAACAAAAGTTGGTATGCATTTTTGAATCAAAGCAATACTTATTTTTTTTTAAATAATTGAACTCAGAATTTGTACATTTTTTTAGGAATTTTCAATACGCCTTCATAAAAAGAAGTATTTTGAACGAATACCAATCATGTTATCCCAAACCCCATACAAACTTTTACTATGAATAGTTCGAGGTACTTGTAAATCAAATTTCATGCGTGTACGTAAATTTTTGTAGGAAAGGTAGCATTTTAAAATCACTTCACAAATTTGAAGTTTTTTCCTTAAAAAATTAAATGCCTACCTTTTTTTATGAAATTTTGAGCATTAAAATCTGTTTTACATAGTATACACACATAGAAGACAACCAAAAAAATTTTGAAAATCCTAAAATTAAAAAATTTTGCTTAAATCGTACCATGTCCCCTTAAAATTTTGGTAATATTGGAAACCGATAAGCCGTTTTGCTTTATTTTTTTCATAAAAACGTGTTGAAAATTTGGGGTGTGGTTTAAAATCGATAGCGGCTTGAATTTTAATAAATACGTACCTTATAAGCAATTGTTTTGTATTTCTGTATGCAAAAAAAATACATTTTAAAGTACTACAATTAAATTTATACCAATTTCATTGCTATATTTCTACTGTATATTTTTATTTTATTGAAGAAACTAAATAGATAAATTTTAATGCTATGAATACTATTAAACTTGCAGTAAATATACAAAAATAGCTGGATTTTAACTCATAGCTAATGTTAATGGGGAATATAAAAGATAAAGATTTGAATCACCACTAAAATAAAGATACAAATTACGCAATTATAGGGAAACAACATTCCAAAAATTAATATCGAATTTTTTCCCGCTTATAAAAAGATTTCTTAAGGTGTTTGCTTGCGTTTGAAACTGATTTTTTTAAACGTATAAATGGATATGTTTTTGATATTTATAGTGCCAATTAAATAAGAATATACAAATAAAATGTTTTTTTTTTACAAATATAAAGACAAGAAAAAAATTGTAATGCAATTTTTTGGCAAAGAATGAAAAGAGAATGCCATATTTTCAAAATATTCTCTTTTTATGAAAAATACTTCTATTATAATATTTTGACTAAATATAGTACCGGGGAGGGGAACTAAAATTTTTGAAATATATACTGTATAAGTGATTTTGTTCATATTTTATTACGTAAGAGAAAAGAAATTTTAACAAAAGCACACCCAGTATAATTCAAATTGATCGTAACTCAGAAAATAATATGAATTTTTCAAAAATTTTGGTTCAGCACCAGTATAGAAATTCCAGCTATATATAGACAATAAATTAGAATGGAAGCATTTTCTATAAAATAAAAATGTATTAAATATAAATCTTTTTTTTTTTGCCAAAAAAATGCATTTGAATAGTATTTTCCTAAAAAATATTCTTATAACAATTTTAAATGTAGATTATAATTCAACTGACAGTAAATATTTAAAAAAAAATTATTCTTTTTTACACTTTTTTATAAGTTTCACTTGCATGTAACGGAATCTTAGAACTCGATTTTTACCCACTTAAAAAGGTCGGATTCATTCGAAATTTCGCACACTTGTCAAGGACCGATGACAATACAATAATTTCATAATTTTGTTCCATTGTCCTTTTCAGGATCGACAGGAATAAGGATAATCATATTTCGCGACAATTCCAGATACCTCTTCCAGATTTGGCGACTTATTGCATATAACATTTTTAAATTTGGCGACTTGTTCCATATACCATTTTCAGATATGGCGACTAATTTCCTACATCATTTCCAGATTTAGCGACTAAAAGAATAAGGTGTAACCCTAAAGTGTTTTGAATTTAACACTAATCATATATGCAAGTATAAAATACACTTGCGGTTAATAGAAATAAAACCAAAAAAAAAAGTTTTTTGTATCAGAAATTGGAGGGTGGGTGTGTGTTAGCAATTTCTAACCATAATATAAACATTTTTCTGAAAATGAAAATAAAAAAAAAGACTCGTGCATGTGGAAAAAAAATAATTTGCGTTCTAAGTGCTAAATATTTTTTTATTTTTATAAAGCAATACGTTTAGAAGTGATGATACGAATTAACATGGAAGGAACACGTTTAAAGGGTGAAAAAACGATTGACACTTCATATTACCATGTTTTTATTAACTCGCTTTCTTGAATTTCTGTCCGGGTGGAATATTGTAATTGATTTTAAACTGTGTGACTTTCCGAGGAGCTAGAGACTTGAAATTCGGACCATAGCTCAGAAGTCGATGACAATGCATGAAAATGTGAAAAAAGAAAATACGAACGAAAAGGAGGTATTTTATAATTTTTAGTCCGTTATAAAAACATGGTATATTAAAAAATGTTTTTTTTCGAACTTTTTCTTCTTTACACACTTTTATTTGTTTGACCTTTTCAAAAGAGACGGAATCTAATATAACGATACGGGACTCATCCGAGGCCTCGTAAACAGAGAGAATAAATACACTTCAGACCCGTTAATTAATATCCATAGAAGAGCAAGACTAATTCTACAGCCACGTAATTCCAGCTTCAAATATCAAACTCAAGGATAAATTCAACAATGAATAAATGATAGCTTAAAAAACTAAAAAACACGCTTTTTTTGTAATTCGAACTAAAAATGAAAAATAAATTATAGTTTGAAAAGAAACTAAAAAACACGCTTTTATACTGAATCGAACTAAAAAGTAAAAAAATAATTCTTAATAAAGAATAAAATGATTAACAAGAAAATGAATGTCATTGGGGTAAAAGCGTGGGGTGTTCTATAAATGTATGAATTGTCATAATTTTTAACTTCTATTCCGAAAAGCTGAATTAGTGTAAAAATGTAGTACAAAGCACCCCACGCTTTTACCACAATGACATTAATTTTCTTGTTATAATCATTTTATTCTTTATTAAGAATTATTTTTTTACTTTTTAGTTCGATTCAGTGCAAAAGCGTGTTTTTTAGTTTTTTTTCAAACTATAATTTACACTTTTTTCGAAATTGCGATTCCGACGGTAGTCAGCCAGTCATCTAACATGTAATGAACAATTTATTTCCACATCCGACTGAAATTGCTTAGGTCTAATTTTGTATTATACTTGAAAACATGCGCTCCGCCTAGACAAAATAAATATTATATATGCCTGTCAACAATTTAAGTAACCTAATAATAATCCAACGATTTCAGGGCTGTCCAACGATTCAATTTGCATTTATAGACCAAACAAAATCCTCATGAAAACAAACCTCTCGTGGCTTTTAATAACCATGGAATGAGAAAAATTGCTTGATTCACACGCTTTTTGAGATTCAGTAGACTAATCTGTAGCATCAAGTGGGAGGGGGGATGTTGAGAAGAGCGTAATTGGATCTGGAAAAAGAGGGATGTCCTGGTTTCCCAGCTAGCCCTCCCCCTCTGGGACAGTCAGAGAGACAGATGGTTTGTATTATGTCACACAAGTTCCATCATTCTCCCACGCATGGTGTCGAGCATTTCAGCCAAAATAGTTTCCAGATGCTTTTTGGGAAGGAGGGCAGAAGGATGCTCTACCCCTTTGGGGTTGATAGCAACGTTCGAAACAGTGGATGCGTATTCAACTAGTGGGAAAAAAGAATGTGCGTTCCATTTTTTTTCCCTTTCAAGTCATGATGGCGTATTAGAAATATCAACAAGCAAAACGAACCAGGAATAATTCCATAATTGTAAACAAGATCTGGGGTTGTGCTGAATGTGATTCTGCATATTTTTTAATCTCGTCCCCATTTATTAGTAAACCCATAGAGTCCACTAGAGATTGCATTATCAGACCAAAAGTTCAATACCGGTATTCAGTATTTTTTATATCTTAATACCATGATACCGGTAGTAGAATTTTTAGGAAAAGAAAGAAAATACGCTGGTGTTTCTTTGTTTTATTAGAGAGTGTAAATATATCTATTCAGTCTGTGGTACTATTACAAATTTTTGAAATGTTATCTTGAAAAACATAATGATTAATTGTACTGTCATTAAGCCTGGAACGTAATTATGTGCAAAAATATTACCTACTGTCGAAAATGCTCTTTCGGCATCTACGCTAGTCGGAGGTATTGTTAGCAATACGCGATATACTTTTTCCAAGTATTTACCTCTAAATTTCTCATCTTCAAATAAATCGATTTCTCGTCGGATGGTTTTGGATATACATAGCTGATTTTTGTATTGTATTTTGGTTTGTTGGAATCTTTTTTTGTTGTCTCTAATTCTAATTTTTGTTCAAGAGACAATTCCTTTTCACAATCAACATTAGTGTCATCACCATCTTCGATAATTGTAACGAATTTTTCGGAATGTGGATAGGTTTGTGGGTAAAAATATGAAAGAAATTTACTATGAGATTGATCAAGTTTGAATTATTTAGTCTCTTTTCTTCTTTTTCATTTTCATTAATAAAATCTTGATGATATGCAAATACAATGGGAATAACAAACGCAACAATTTGAAAAATATTGTAATATTATGCACTTTTATCACAACTACAACCATGTTTTCACAGATACGAATATGATATTACGAATTCTGTGCGTGTGCAGTATCGCTCTGAGTTGTAATAGAATAGTTTTGGCCCGCCTCCTTGGATGATTCACTTATTTTATCACTTCTCTTGATTGTACGATGCAACTGTATATTCACAGTCTAATTAATTTCTCCCGTTAGAGAGACATAAAAACAAAAACGTATACAATTTTGCTAGGTTTTGGAGATCTCTGAACATATAGTGGAGACAATTTTAAAAATTTCTAGTGTGAATACCGGTATTACAAAATTGTACAAAGGGCTCAAAATACCGTTATTCGGTATATCTATCAGTATTGCAATCCCTAAGTCTCGCTGAAGTAATATATTGTAGTTTAAATGCGAGAGGAAGGTTCAGTTGGTAGTTTAATGTGGTTTGGATTCAAGCTCGTTTGAGGATGAAATACGATTTAGAATGTTTTGCAATTCGAGAAATGTAAATTTTTAATTGCGGGTGGAAATAATTATGTTTTAACTATAAGTATCTTTGTGCTCTGCAAAATGTAAAACAATCATGCATCTGAACTGATATGAACATAAATGTTCGTGTTTGATTCCACATTTTAAATCCTCAATCAATCGCAATCAGATTAAACTGGATCTCATTGCAAGATTTTAAATGTGGGAATGAAAAACGTCGTCTTTTGTAAATATAAATGCATTTTGAATTAAAATTATTTACTGAGAACGACTGGTTATTTGACTTAAAGAATTTGAAATAACAGCCAGGGTATACGGAATTTAAAGAATTTTTTATGTTCAGGTGTAATTTTATAATCGTATGTGTGCAATGTGAATACTTCTGTTGCAGGATGGCATAAAGATAACTCGAAAAAAATGAGTCACAAATATAAACACCTTTAAGAAAAATTTTAGGGATCATAAGGTCACCGAAAATTAATATGACATTTTTCAGCGGTTTAACTAAATAAATCTAAGGTTAACAAAAAACAAATATCGTGTTTGATTAATATAGGGAATTCTTTCAATTATCATCTAATTTACAGTGTAAAAAAATCGTCAGTTCCAAGTTTAAAGATCTCCATGCAAAAACTGTACAATGAATAATTTCATTCTTTATATTCCTTTTTTTTTTAATTTCTAGTCTAAAAACGCACTACACATTTCTTATCTCAGTTTAGTGGAATATTTTACCTTAACATATAGTTAATTGCTTTTTTGGATGTTTAGAATAACTTCAATTATAATGTACTCATAAAATTGCTTTAAGAATGCTATTACATGAAAAAAATATTTTAATGCAATTTTTTATGGCAAAATATGAAGAAAGAGTTACATATTTTCCAACGTTTTCCTTTAAAAAAATTGCTTCTCTATAATAATACTTTGCCCGCTAAAAGATTTCCGTACCGATCTGAACTGGAATTTTCGAAATATATTTTCGAAGTGTATTTGTCTATATTTTAATATACATCAGAGTATAATAAAAAAACACCCGCTATTATTTTAATCGACCGTAGCTCGGAAAGTAATGTGAATTTTTCAAAATTTCTCGTTCAGTTTCGGGATAGAAATCCTTGTCATAAATAGGCAAAGTATTATTAAAAAAAGACGCATTTTTCTCAAAAGGAGAATATTCTGAAAATATGTCATCTTCATTTTTTGGCAAAAAAACTACATTTAAATAATTTTTTATTGTAAGAATATTCTTAAAACAATTTTATGTGTCTACTCTTCTTCAACTGACAGTAAATATGAAAAAATATTGTTCATTTATATGCTTTTTTCAAAATCACGGTTCCGTATCCAGTCGTATACCTTAAATCAGTGATCCCCAATCCCGGAGCCGCAGTCCGGTACCGGTTGATGTATCAAACAGTACCCAGCCGCCCAAGGAACATTAAAATATTTTTATTTTATTTACTGTGGTTCATTTCTCTCGGGTTCGTATGATTTTCCATTTAAATTACTTTTATATTCCATGTTAATCAATTTATATTCATTTTTTGTGTTATTGTATTTTATTATGAAATTATATTTTATACGTTTAAATTAAAATTATTAAATCAAAACAATCTAAAATATAAACAATCAACGTCCCATCCCCTCTCAGCGCAGTGGAATAACGAAGAATATTAGTCCCCCCCCCCCTGCAAAGTCAGGTTTGGGGCCCTAAGTCAGATCTTATATAGGAATGCAGAACCATTACAGGTTTTACCCCTCCCCCCTTCCAGCGATGTGGGGGTGTACGCTACACTACTGCCTCAACGTGCCGTGGTCAAGGCATCAGATCATGGCTAGCGAGTCATGAGTTCGATCCCAGTACCACTGAAGACACATCGTGTAGGGGAGCGATGCACGTTAAATCTGTCGAGAGCTGAAACGTCCTCCCGTTGGTGTGGTGTGGTAGTTAAGAGAGAAGGGTGCCAGCTCAGGTGTCGTCCGCGTCACTTGACCATGGTTCAAATTTACGCGGACAGTCCCGCAAAGCCCTCGTGTAGCTAAAACAGTGCGACATTAATATTCACTCACACGCCTCAACGTGCCGCGGTAAAATTACCAAACGTTGATCGGTCCGTATCAATAAAAAGGTTGGCTAGCACTGCTCTAAATAGCTAGTCCTACATTTCTCTCATATCTTCATCTAATTCATGTTATACAGTCCTCCTTTCTGCTCGCTCTGTGATATTTGGGAGGATATGGATGCTGACCACATTCGTCGCTGCCCAGCACTAAAGGGCTCTTCTTTGTGCGATCTTTATTGGCAAGCTAGGTACTTATTGGGTTCTTAGATTTTTCTCGCCACGTTTTTTTTCCCCTCCTACTTTGTCTATTTTTGTTCCTACCCCCTTGTGATTTAGTGGTCTTTTGTAACCCTGACCTGTGGAAATAAAAAAAAATGTTCCTCTCATAAGCTCTTAGTCTATGAATGCCAAACAATTTCAATAAAGAAAAACTTGACCACTCTATCAACCCAAAAACAAATTCCATTCCATTAAACCAAACATTTCAATTACAAAATCACAACGCATCTTCACCCCCCCCCCCTCCTCCTTCTAAAAAATTGACGACACTTAACACACACAACCAACACAAAATTCCAAAACAAACCTGCTGCTCGCAAAATCACCGCGATCAAACTACAGAAAATCCCACCTCTTCAACTACGGCGTTAAGTGCATCCATTTTATTTTTCTTTCTTAACGTTCTTTCAAAAAAGAAAGAAAGAAAGACGATAGCAGAACAAAGCCTACGTTCAGCAGATAAGAAATAATTACCCCTTTTAGTCATCGGGTTAGTGAAAGCCTCTGCTCGGTTACGGGGTCAGTGAGAACGGAGAAGTAGGAGGTCAAGCGGAAAGTGACCGGTGAAGGTTTACGTGATGTTAGAGGTAGGACACATCATCGTTGAGTGCCAGCCGCAAGGTGATGCGGATGACTAAAACGAAGTAGGTGGCAAAGGAAAAAAAAGAACGATTAGAACATAGTGCATTTCTTTTGTTTTTAGTGGGTAAAGAATCGTGATTAATCAATTAGCTGTGAAAAAATATTTTTCTTTTGAAAGGAAAGTGATTCATTCGTGTTCATTACCTAGCGATAAGGAATACTTTTTTTTTGAGGAATAATTTTTAATTGTTTGAGATATAGTGTCTTTAGCATGAAATAAAATTTATTTTCTGTTTTTACTTTTATTTTCTGAAGGAATTGTTGTAAACACACACATACAGTTGAATTTTTTATAAAACAAGTCGAGAGAAACTTGCACTACTGAATTTTTTTTCATCGCCCTCTAAAGAAACGCGAAGGGGCTATTGATGATGGATAGAGTAACTCTGAACCTCGGTCAGGTAACGAGGACGACACTTGAACTGGTACTCCCTTCTCTACAAGGAGTACTTAAATTCTGATAAATTAGAACAATGGGAAAATCTGCATGTTGAAATTGGTAGAAGATGGTTGGAAATATTTAACCAACAAAAATGAACACATTCCATTAGAAAATTTAGGTGTGCCTGGGAACGAGACGGCTGATGAATTGGCTGGTAGGGGTTGTGTTCTCCCTGACCCCAGTTCCTTTGTCTTGAGCCGTTCCGAAATTCATTCCCTCTGCAGAGCTAAAATGAATTTAACTTGGCGAAACCTTCCTGCTAACCACTGGTACGCAGTTAAGTCGCTGGTAAGAGTTCTGGCCTATCTCTACAGTGCAGGAGATCCAGGGCTCTTCAAACAGCCTTGGCGCACTTTAGAAGCAGTCACCTGCGAAGTATTACCTTTGTGGTACAGTCTTCCTTTACCTGTCCCTGCTCATCTTCTGGACTGCTGGGGCATTTCCCTGGGATGGTTATTTGGAGATCAAGACCTGGCTTGTGACATTCTTATGCGGAAAGGTCAAATGAACTTGATGTAGGCTTTCTCCTGCTCCAAGGGGATTGGAAACAACAACAAATTTAGTTATTCTTGTTGAATTTAAGTTGTGCTGCCCTGGAACTAATGTAGCACAGTTGAAAGAGTTTTTTTCAATGAAGTAATGATTATGGACAGGTGAGAAATCTAGATTGAATGTTGATAAGCTGCAGCACTTACCATAAAATTCAGTATGAAGGATATTTCTTGCTCTGAAATTTCGGATGTTTCAGAAAACGTTGCATTGACAAAAAAAGTTCCTTCATTGTGGAAAAATACTCGTTCAAGTAAATAATTAAAAGGGATGTAATTGTTTTGAAATAATAAAATGTTGCATATATTTACGTTGAAATTTTTTTAAAAAAATGTTTCGTCCTCCTTTTTTATGTAAAAAAATGGTCATCTTAGCATAACGCAATTTTTTGTGTAATCATAGTTAAGAATTTTAAAAGAAAGAGGCACTTCAGAATAAAGTTCGCAATGAAATATATAATTGAAATCTCTGTAATAAAACTTTTATTGTTATTGCAATATTAAGGGAATGTCTAGACAGTTTTATAAGTTTTATTAAAAAAAAAAAGGAAAAATATATTTTGAAACATTTTGCCATTGCGTCACAG
This sequence comes from Trichonephila clavata, assembly GCA_019973975.1. Taxonomy (NCBI): domain Eukaryota; kingdom Metazoa; phylum Arthropoda; class Arachnida; order Araneae; family Nephilidae; genus Trichonephila; species Trichonephila clavata. The sequence continues at coordinate 35,286 of BMAO01021063.1, read as the reverse complement.
ACTTTGCATTTCCGTTTATTAACTTCGAAATAAAGTAATAAAATCGAATATTGCAAAATACAAATACATCTAAACATCATTCTATTACATTAGATATGTTGCTTCCTTATTTCCAGAAATTTCTTCAAGCAATCCCACGTATTCTCGTACGTCAAAAGGTAATTTAAAAAAATGAATATAACAGAGAGCTCACTTAAAATAAATCAATGGATGCATTGTAATTAAATATAAGATAAGGCATTCTTTAAGAAAAATGCACACGCAATGCAACTAAGAAATTTAAAGAAAATGGAATGGAAAAAAATTAATTTTTTTAAAGTTTCATTTTAAATGGAAAATCAAAAAGTATTTATATTGTTAAGAGAATATTTTAAACATATGTAAATCTTAATGGGATTATAAAAAACAGATAAGACTTACTCAAGGTTCAATGCATACTTATGATGTGCAGTCTGATTCTTATAAATAAAATGTGCGCATGAACCTAATATCATATAAATCAGCAGCTCTTAAACTGTGGTCCCCATGGACCTCCGAAGGTCCTCAACGCATAGGGGGTCCGTGAAGGTCTCTCATTTAATATTAAGATTTCCCTTTTTTACTGACTCTGAAAGGCTTCGTGGAAAAATCGAAAGATGTGCCCGCCTAGACAGGATCACTAAATTATTTTTTGAAGTGATAACTTTTTTAGGCGCGTTTTGCTAAACAGGGAACTTGAATGAAGCTTCGGGTTCGGGTGGTGGTGTAACAGAGAATATTAGGGCCCCCTTGTAAAGTCATGTTTTGTGCCCCAAGCCGGATCTAACAAAGAGTACGTACATGTGTCAGTCAGACGCTGGGCCCCTTATACAGTCCTGGGTCCCCCGCAATGTGGGGGTGTACGTTATGCCTCTGGGTTCGAGTGAGTTACGGTCATTCGGCTCCAGTCGCAAATAGTGCTTGGGTCCGCAACGCGCGTTTAATTTTGAATTGAAAACTTTTTAAGCGTGTGGTTTTTATTTTGTATATATTTCATGCACACTTTTTCAGGTGAAATCTTATTTTCTTTATTTAAATGTTACTGTAATGCAACTCACTTCCACTCAACTCTAGCAAGTGAATGAGAGAAGAGCAAGCGATTTGAAAAAAGATAATTCTTATGTAGAAGATTGAAGGTAAGGGTACTTACGTATTATAGCAACAATCGCCTACGTTCAAGGTAACTCACTAAGTTGGAAACCCCAATTTATAGTATGTGTCGTATGCGCTGAATTGACAATCATATGCTTCGTTTCATAAAATGTCGCCATTAGGTTGCGGTAATACGTAAATACAAAAATGGCTCTCAAGGCATAAGTTTTCCTAGCTTTTTTACATAGTTTCCTGCCTTTATATAAATTATATAAATGGTATTTAAGTATTATCGCAACGGTATTGGCGACATTATATGAAAAGAAGTACATGGTTGCCAATGCAGCGCTTGTGACACATGGGGAATCAGGGGGGCGGAGTTATCTTGAACGGTGGGATTGTAGCGATAGTATGGAAGTGCCATATTGACATATATATTATATAAATATAATCTACATGAGTAATTTACGTATAAATACCTTTAAATAATTAGACTAATTGACATTCAAATTGTATATACTCAAATATAAATATATAAGAATGCATAATTATTTAAACATTGCCCTTTACAGAAAATGAATGAAATGAACAAACTCACCGATGAATGGGCACGAAAAAGATCTACTTAACGCCCGTATGCGAAAATGTCGTAAAAGAAAATGTGCATCCGAACAAGTGGATTCTTCAACCCAGAATAAATTAGAAGGTTTCACTTCTATCGTGTGGTCATAAGCATACGCACAAATCTTTTACTTTAATTGTAAATACATGGCTATGAAGAAAAATGTGAATGAAATTTCCACACTCACATGTCGTTTTTTTTTATTATTTTTTTTTTTTTATTAACTTTATAAATAAAAAGTAGCATTTTGCAATATTTTTTATTAGATATATTTACTGTTTTCTTTAAGGAAGAAAAGAAATGTTAAAAGAGTATGTATGAATAGCAAAGGCAGTCATAGGATTGTCGAGGAACCCTTAAATCCTGGGTGTCAAACTATGGCCGTTTGAGGGCCACATTGCGTGGAAAAAAATTTGCTGAGCGACACACACAATATTTTTTCAACAATTTGAAATAGATATGTAGTTTTATTAAAATAAATTAACTTGTAGCGATCTAATCTATATAAGCCAGTAACAACCTCCGCACCATGGCGATCATTTTGTTGTAGTGGTTTAGTTACTCGGTGTCGGATCCAAAGGTCCCGGGTTCTGTTCTACGGCATAAGTGTGCCACGTCAAACTTATTTTTAATGGGCTGGTCATCTGGCTAAAATGCATGAAGATCGTTGCTGCAAGAAAGGCTTTCTGGCAAAGCTCATGGGAAATAGACCTCAGGGGGCAGACCCCCGTTAAGATAGATTGACTGTGTCAAGAAAGACCGAAATATTTTAAGGGTCAAAAACTGGAAAACAGTTGCCAAAAGTAGAGATGCGTGGAGAAAACCTTTGTAGAAGGCCAGGGCTTTCAAGCCATTAAAGAAAAAGAACTTATTTTCATTATAATTGTTCTTTAATTTGGATTAGATATGTATTGGTACATATTTATTTTAAATTTGTAAAAGTTTCGTTTCATTTAGTTTGGATTTCATAAAGATGGAAAAAATTCAAATTAATGAGATGGATGAATTTGCTTTTGTTGAACAAGCAAATCGATATCGGGTTCAATAGACGAGGTTGCAATTCTTAATGCATTTTCAAGATGTTTGTCAGTGATCTTTGTTCCTATTTATGTTCTTTGTATGCTTCATTCTTGAAAATAATTGTTCACAAAAATAGGTGCTGTCAAAAGATGAAGACATTAAGAAAGCCTGATTGTGATGATCAGGATATTTATCGCGCGGAATAGGTATCATTATAAAACTCCAGTATATATAGAAACATTCCCAAATTTTTCTTTCAGTTGAATGTCACTTTGCAGTTCAATGCATTCTATTTGAAGATTTGAAGGTAATTTATTTATTTCTAGAGAAAATGGGGTAGAAAATATGTTGAAATACTCTTCATTTTTTCGAAAATCTTGAAATCTACTTTCAAACTCTTGAATTAAATAAAAAAATTAATGCAGCATATTTTGTGCAACTCACAGGTTTATGTGCAGCCAAAGCACTGAAATGTGTTAAATCTTTTACTTTTATTTGATTGTGCCAAAATTTCAACTTTCTTTCAAACGCTGTTATTGTTTGGAACATATTACTAATAAATTGATTTTTTCCTTGAAGTCTCAAATTTAAATCATTCAAATGTCCTGTTAAGTCTACTAAAAAAGCTAAATCTAAAACCCAACGTTCGTCTTCAAATTCACACACAATCACAGGTTTCCATTTTGTTGCCATAAATATTTGTATTTCAGTTCTCAAATCATAAAATCTTCTGAACATTTTTGTTTAATAAATAACATCTGCAAATTCAGTGTTCTTTACCTTAAGAAACTCTTGAAATTTTGTCAACGATTACGTCCTTTGGCTCTTATAAAGTTAATGGTTATTATAACAACGCTTAATACTCTTTGCATTTTTAAAAATTTTCCACATAAATTGCCCTAATGTGATATGCAATAAGATTTTTATTTAAATTTTTATTTCAAAATAAATGTCAACAAATCTGTCAATGAAAAATATAGCAAATATTTATTTTTTTAAAAATAAAAATGTGTAAGTTTAAACATTTTCATTATTTGCGTTTGGGCCGCACTTTAGACAAGCATGCTTTAAATCTTTCAGTCATATACTGGGATTCAGGGGGAGGAGTGTTAAAAATCTTGGGGGTCCGCGATGTCAGGTTGATACATATGAAGGAGCCAGTTTCAAACAATGCATCAATTTTCCGTGTTTAAACATTTGTGTTTTCTAATTTCATTAATTTAATTCCTTATGAATCAAAACAAATGCTTTTAAAACTCCAAATTGTGATTTTTTGAAAATAAATTTTTTGGGTTTTCCTTATTAAATTGTTTACTATTGTTTTGGTCTGAATGATACGGAACATATGTCTTTTATCATAAACTGTCGTTTTTACAACTCACTGTTTTAGCTGCATATTAATAATTATTCATGTTTCAATAGATAGATGTCATTCAACGCTGTAATTCATGGTGTCATTCCCGCATCGAACACGTCCCGCACTGCACCATATATAACCGTTTATGGTGTTGTTTGTAGTATCAATGCTGACTATAAATCAGAGTTTTCCCGTATGTAGTATGTGACGAAACGGAACTTCTAAACAACAACTTAACACCATATCTAAAACTACTATAGGCATATAATGTAATGAATATCTACCTAAACACAATTTCATAAGAATTAAGTGGATTTTTTTATAAAAAAAAAGCGATGTTGCTACAAAAATGCTTACAACCAATTTCAGATAATGTACTGTTATAGCATTGCGTAGAATCTTTATTTTTTTCCTCGTAAAAGCCATAGTAGTAATATTAATTTTTTAGAATGACGACCATTTCAAAACCAGGGCTTCTAACCGTAGTTTTTTTCATTCCGGTTCAACCAAAAAAAAATATATATATATCGGTTCTTAGTTCCGGTTTTCGTTCCGATAAAAATAACGGTTTTCGGTTCAGTTACGAATCAATAGTTTTATTTTATATATATTCTTAAGTCATCTATACTTCTAGTTCATTCAATTGAATTGTGTGAATCTGCCTTCTACAAGTAGTTTCGAACGAAACTGAAATAGAAAAGTACGTTGGTACGTATGAAATGTTGGACTTTTTAAGTGAATATATAAAACTGCATATCTTTTTGCATAAGCTGTTTATTTGATAAAAATATTTTCCACTTGTGCTTCAATACATCTTTCCCAAAGAGATTTTAATGCATATATGCCTGTTCTAAAGAAATTCTGATCTTTAGAACCAATATATTAGAAGGTGGAACTTTTCAAGCTGTGTTCATTTTCATCCTGTTTAGCGCTTAAGAATTGTTCTATATGTTTAAAAAAAAATGAAAGTTGGTTGGCGAACAATCCAAAGCTGGGGGATGCAAAATTTTAGGTTCAATTTATTTATTATAGCAGATGTTTTGTAAGACGTATGCGGCTGAGCGCTGTCGTGAAGAAGTATTGAATCACGCCAATTAGTAAGTGATGGGCGTATAATTTTCAATTTTTCATGCTTTTCATCAAAGTACTGCCAGTATAATATATGGTTGGATTCATTTCCACCAATGCTCTCAGAGTATCATTTTTCACAGATGTTTGGGGACTTACTTCTATGCGGTTCATTTTGTAGGGAAAAATCACCAAATCAAAATTTTTCAAACTAACCCTGCACTTTGCGATCGAAAATAGTATTTCCCCCCAAACGCCTGATTTATATAAGGGGCAACTTTTACAGCATTTTAAACTCATACAAAAAATTATAAGAACATCGATTGAATTCATACTCTTACGAAATTCAAGAGAAATAACAAAACGGAATACTTTTGAGAAAAATCTTCGTTGAAATGTCTCTGGCAATAGACAATACCACTATGAACGAGATTACGCCAAAAACAAAAGCGTAACGAAAACAGGGAGACAAACGTTCACATGTAAAGAAAACCCCTGACATTTCCTTCACCAATCTTATATAATACTGCATGATCTATCACCCATAAACACCTGTATGACTACATTATTCTTAAGACTACATGGCTAATAATTATTAGTCATGTAGTCTTAAGACTAATCCATAAAATTACCAGAAATATTATCCATAAAATGTCATGTTCGAACTAGGCAGTGGCGTAACGTACACTCCCGCATCGTGAGCGGGGGGGGGGGGGGGTAATATTCTAGTGGACCCAAAACCTGACTTTGCAGGGGGGCCACTGAAGCTAGGTATTAGAACCCTTGCAACACTTAAAGGCTACCGATATTCTTTTCAAATATAATGATTTCATAAGGTGAGTACAGAACTTTGGGGTAGAGGGAGCTGAATGTCTAATCGTTTGTAGTCCACCCAGAACTAGTACAATCTTGAAAATAAAAGTTTTTTGAAACTTTGCTTCATAGTATCAAAATCAGCATGATCAGTTGTAAGCAAAGAATTTACTTTTCTTATTTTATAAAATATTTTACTTCATTCCTCATTTCTTCCACTGTTTGAGAGATATCATAGTGATTTAAAGTTCTTCATATTCAAATTTATAGAGGATGATACATATTTTGCTTAGTCCCAACCATGAATTTTGCAAGTGAAATAAGTACAAAATTTGAATAACATACACGATGCAAGTGAGTTGGATTTAAAAAGAACCACTATGAATGCAGTTAATTCCTAACTTTAAACCATGAATTATGCCAAGAACTATGCTTGAACTATTTACGCAATAGTATACATATAATCTAATGCATTCCATAAAGACATCATAAAACTTTAAACAAAGAATAAAATCATTTTATCTTGTAAGTTATTTTTAATATAGTATCACATATATGAATGCACCACGCAATGAGATTTTTAAAAATTCAGCACACTTTTGCTTTAAGATGGGTTTTAATTATTGTTTAAAAAATCTTTAGAATGTTTTAAAGAATAAGTTGTTCTGTGATTTTTCAGGTCGGGATAATGTAGTAAACGCATATCAATGGAAAAAAACTAATACAATCTTTATTCACAATACGAAAAACATTATATAATATATTGACCAAAAAGCAGAAACTCTAATTCTTCTCTCAGACTTATTTACGAAACAGTTACGTCAAAAAAGTAATAAACTCAAGTCAGAACAAATAGTCAATGAACTCACATGTTTATGAGCACGAATAAAATTGTTTAAAAATTTTTGGTGACAGTTCCTGTCACTAGCAGCTTGACATAATTTGTCTGGAGCAATACAGGCACTAACTATCCAAACAGATAGAATCTCTCCAGCAAACCAGTAAACAAGAAAAAGAATGAGTTGTCTGAAACGCTTTGATCTGTCTGGATTAAACCAGACAGTTAACTATGTTGACTTAAATAACTGGTAAACAAGAAGAGGAAGTCAATACGACCGGGGGAATAAAAAAAACTGCTTAAAATAGAAGATCCATCAATGGCCTATATTGAAACCAAAAGACGTTATTCTCATCGGGCGATGTTTAACGGTTTCCCCACAGCAATCAACAACTTGCATTTTTACTGAAGGCAAAGGAAACTAAAGTGGAGATAGCGAGAAAACAGAACCACTTGAAGTGGTGGGGGTGATCCAAAAATAGCCGTGGAGGGGGTGTTGAGTTGAGAGGGAGGACTATCTCCCCCACCCTTCAGCAATCCAGATAGAGATGCTTACTTTCGTTCTCACGGTGGCTGTAGTATGGATATTCCTCGCCAAATTTGGCTTCTTATCGCCGCATCATTGTGATGTAGGTGGTTGGTAATTTGTTGATAGGCTAAATTAGCAGATCGTGTTGGACCAAGACAATGCAGGGTCTTCAGAATTATTTTTAAATGTAATCTAAATTTTTAGTGTATGTTTGGGTTACTGGACCAGAAATGCATTCGACAATTAGGTTTATAAGGCTTCACAAAGTAAGATTTGGGAGTAAGACCAGGGCTTCGAACCGTACTTTTTTTCGTTCCGGTTCAAATAAAAAAAATATTTATCAGTTCAGTTCCAGTTTTTGATCCGCCAAAAATAATGATGTTTCGAATAAATATATATATATACCGTAAAATCCGGCGTATAACGCGCACATATACTTTCAATCTGCATTTTTTTAATTTTATGGTATATTCGAATAACACGCGTTCTCTTTTTTTTTACGAAGGAACTTGCAATGTACGTAAGTGTGCAGTGAGTGCTATTATGTTTTAAGGCCATTTGTTCGAGGTATTATCCAACGATTTTGAAAAAATAGTATTTTCTTGAAAAATAACCCATAAAGTTCATAAGGTGTGATATTTCTTTAAAAAAAAACAGTATTCCGATCTTTGTAGAAGTCTAAGTTTTATTTTATGCACATCTCTTTTTCTTTTTTTTTATTATTATTTTTGAAGCTATCATTTTTATTACAGGCGTATGACACGCCCCCGGAAATGTCGATCAATTTTTTGTGTTAAAAGTGCGCGTTATACGCAGGATTTTATGGTATATATTTTTATGTATATTCATAACTCTACTAAAAACATAATTCTATGACAAACAAAAAATGTACATGCGGTGATGATAATTATATGGTTGACACAAAATTAGAAAATATTGATCAGTTGGTTACAGTAACAAATTGACTGAAAAATATCTAACCGAAATAAACCGATATTTCTTTTCCGGTTCGAAGCCCTGCATAAGGCATCAGAACACAAATGTCAAACACATCATTTGCCCGCATTTGGAACAATTTTGAACTTTTTTAATAGTCCGCTACAGTGGCGTAACGGAGAATATTAGGGCCTGTCTCCCCTCCCCGTCCCCTGCAAAGTCAGGTTTAGAGCCCCAAGCTCGATTTTACGAAGAGACGTCAATCAGGCTTTAGTCCGTCTAGAATCCTAGGCCTGCCCATGATGCGGGGGTGTACATTACGCCACTGGTCCGTTATTGATTGAAGATCCAGGTGCTGTTTTAAGAAATTCAAATCCACATTAAAATTATTTTAATGTCATATTTTTTGCTTCATTTCAAAGATACCGTTTTTTTTTACCACATATATTTTTTAAATAAAAATCAACATTTGATAAAGTCAAGAAATTGTACATAATAAATGCTAAGAAATAGGTATATATCTCGCGTTTCATAATAATTTCATAAATATAACAATAATAATTACAAAAGAAGAAGCCGACATTTTTTTTATTTAGCATGTACAAGTAAATGAGAAATCAATTCTAAATTTTATGACCATTTTAGAATTTTTTCAAAGCTGCATTTTTCATGCGAAATGTACTATTTACAGCACCTTTTCTCAGTAATTTCTTTTTCTCAAAATTGACTATCAAATGAGTTTTGAAATTCCATATGATGGGGGAAAAAACATTTACTCATTTTTATGATTTAAGATTTTACAGATAAAAAAAATGCAATTTCTGTACAAAAAAACAATAGCATTATGAACTGCAAAAACATTAATGATAAATACATTAGTAATTATAAATGCATATATTATAAACATCATAATATTAAGTCATATTTACAAGTATTAAACTGTAATTTATCTACTTATTTTACTTTTTTGGTTTGACATATTTGAACATTTAACAAAATCATTTTAAAAATTGCATCAATTTAATCGCTTCAAAAAAAAAAGTCTAACATTGTGAACTGGTAAAAAGTTAAAATTTACAAGTGGCAAATTACTCTTGGCGATTTTCTTGGCGCTCGATGAGATGTTGACGTTGTAATTCGGCAGTCTTTTTTTTTTCCTGCTAAGGATAGTCTCGATCCCTGTACGTCATTCGTTGTTTGTTTATTTATGTTGGGAACCTTCGGGAATCTTCCCACCAATAAAACCTGTTGTAAAAGTGAATGATGAGGCAGAAGAAATGTGCCATATGCCATTCATATAACATGATATCAAACATGACGTCGTGGCATGCTTAGTCGGGTATCCTAGTGTATTGGCCTTTGTATTTTCAGAAGTTTTTAGTACATAACATTGAACATTGGGGTGGATCATGTCTGTATGAAGGAAAAAAAATACTATTAATCGAAACCTACCTTGCGTAAAAGATGCTCTATAACAGGGGTCGGCAACCTTTTAGCTGTGGCGTGCCAAACCGATCTACCGATGGGATTCAGTGTGCCACACTATAGGTAATATTTGAAACATTTCGATTCCAACAATAGTGCATGCAGAGTTAGAATCTAGAGGTCAATAATGTAGATTTGCAGTTTTATTACATATTGATTTGGCATCGTTTAAAGATATTGCTTAATATGAAAATAAACAGCAAAAAATATATTTATTTCTTTAATAGAAATAAAAAAAATAATAAAATTATACATACAGCAGAACGTTGTTTATCCGAATCAATTGGGACCGGACACCGTTCGGATACGCGATTGTTCGGAAAACCGAATGCGATCTATGCAGTATATGATACTGGACACTATAGTAGTATTGAAAATCATCACATACGGGAAACGTGCTTGAAGAAAAAGCAAAATGTCGCAATTTTCCTTTGATTGTGGAAAATAATCACTAATTTTCGCTGTACCATTTTGCACCTTCGTGTTTTCACTGCAAGGTATCTGATTCTCTTCAGCAGCAGTTGAGTAGGACCGCATTTTGATTGTTGTTCGTACCACTCCATAGCTGTCTCTAACGCAGGAAACGCGTCAGCATTTGCTGCTTCCGTTGCTGTTGTCCTCGTCTTTATCCGTTTCATCGTCGATTGGGTAGAATTCTTCTTGCACGGAAGTTACAATCTCGTCATCAATTAGCATTTGAAATCCACAGTCTTCTGCATCGCATGCCATCCAGGTTTCTACATCAACAAAAGAGCACGTATACACCCCATCACTTGGAAACAAACTGACCTAATATTCCGCGTAGATGTTTACCAAATCACACAACTGAAATTCCCCAAATGTCCCTCACCTTGGGATTTCCCGTCACTTTTGGCCTCACAGGAAACAACTGTTGAGCATTGCACTGTTCGAAAACGCATCCGGACTTTGGTTCGGATATTTGACGCTCCGGATAATAAACGATCGGATAAACGCGATGTTCTACTGTATATTATGTACTTTTAAACATGCTTATTGAAGAAATAGACAGCATAAAATAGAAGTATTTCCCTCCATTATAGTTACATAAAAAGATACATAAAAATTTTAATGCGAACCTGGTGCTTGCCCCGCTATATTTTCATATCACAAAATCAGGAATATAATTTGTGACTGTCTATTAGACACGATTCTGAGCATTCAGTTTTTAAACAATTTCTTTACGGACTCGGAAATATTTTTCATTTGAGGAAAACATTTTTTACTTAGATATGAAGAACCAAAAGAGGAGAGAGAGAAAGCAGAGTGCAAGCAAAATTCTCTCGCTTTAAACAATTAAATATCTCCAGCAATGACATTTAATAATGTACAAAATAGCTGTTGATTTATCTTTGGAGTAATCTTTCAGATTTCTTTGTAATTCCGTCTGATGATGTTTGTCAATTTGGTCTTTTACCAATTTATCAACTTCCATCCACTCAAAAATTGACAAATTTGTAGACTGGTGCAGAGTGCCACATGTGGCACGCGTGCCACAGGTTACCGACCTCTGTTCTATTATATGGAGATCAGGAGAAAAATTTTAAGAAATAATAATTTCAAAATTCAATATTTTTTCAAAAAGATTAAATTTTTGAAAAAATTCGAAAAAACTTAGTTTTGATTAATGATTTTAGACACAAAACAAAATTATTTTTCTGCAATATAAATAATTAAAAACGATTATTATCAGAGGCGGATTAATGTAGTTGGAGGCCCCTGGCGGTAAAAGGTTTGAGGCCCATAGGCTCAAGAGTCGAACCACTAAAATAGTGAAAAGAGTCACTTACTTTAAATTCTCAAAATAAAATTTATTGATTACAATAAAACTCATCGGCTAAAGAAAAATCTTAACTGTATACAAAAAAATTAAGAGCTAACAGTTTGATTAATCTTTGGGAAATTAATTCATCAATTATTTTTACCATATCCATTTTGTCCAAAACATTTTATTCTGTATATAATATGGCCATTTCTGTATATATATTTGGGCTTGGAGCCCAAACCTGAGTTTGCAGGGGGGCACAAATATTAATTGTTACGCCACTGGTGGAATCCATCAAGTTTGGGCCCTCTCCCGGTGCTGGGGGCCCCTGGCGGCCGAAGGGTCCGACACCCGCTTAATCCGCCTCTGATTATTATTGATAACTGATTAGTGAACAGTGTAATATAGTATATACATTGCAACATTTCATAATCCACAAGCGCTCGCTCTCTCTCAACACCGTCAAACCACTCCGAGACAATGTTTTTTTTTCTTTTTGTTTACACTGTCCCATGCACTGTAATTTCAACACAACATGTGTTTTTTTTTCTTTTTCTTTCATCTTTTTGTTTTGTTTTTTTTTTTTTGAAAAATGAAATTTTTTTTTAAAGAAGCTGTTTTTTTTTACCTGGTGTTTTTTCCCGTGTAAGTCTTTAGTAGGTGTCCTCTCATCGCAATGTTAAGAAGTACTAAAATGCCTGTTTTTTTTCAATTCCTTCTATTAGTTCACACACTCTCCCTATATATATTTATATAAAAACAGTTGACTTTCGATAATTCGAAATTGAAGGGACCAATGAAAAACTTTGAATTATCAAGAGGGTAGGGGGAAAAGTCCCAAAATACACGAAAAGAAATTTTTTTCCAAGACATTTAAGTTTGAAACTACGTAATAAAACAACAATTACATATGGATCTGTATAAAGTTATTTTAAAATATTTTTAAAAAGTACATATATTGTACAGTATAAATATTAAACAGAAGTTATAAAAGTCCTGTATCAAAAGAATACATTTATGTACATAATTAAATTTTTTTTGTCGAAAAAATCTGTTATCTTCTTTTGTTTTATGGTATTCAATCTAACTTTGTCAATAGATTTTTCTAGAATAAATGACGCTTGAAAAAGGTCCGCATCAACATGATTTAAAGGGAAAAGTTGCGTAGATTTTTAAGTGGCACTTTAGGTTCTGTCAGAGTTATTGAAGTCAACTCCGATGGTAATCAAAGGGGCTACGTTAAAGGGGAGACAAGCAGTGACAATACAACAAAAAACACTTAAGTTCCAACTTGTTTGCTACAGGACTCTACATCGAAAGTTTTATTAGATCACTTCGAATTATCAAATGCTGTATTCTGGCCGGCCACAGATTTTACCTCGAAATATTAAGTATACCAGGACGTATTGTTTTAGTTCGAAATATCAAGAGTTTTTCTAGGGGCTGAGCATATACTTCGAATTAGCGAGAGGCTCGTATTATCGAAGGTTTGAATTAGGAAGAGTTGACTGTATATGAATAATTATAAGCCAAAACATTGGCCATGTTGCCAGACCAAATAGACAAAAAAATAAATCAGAAAAAAAAATTAGACTACGAGATATATTTCTAAACTTTAAAAAGTCTTAAGATGCAAAAAAGAATGAAAAATTAGATTAAAACTTAATTAGAAATTCAGGACTAAAACAAATTCTACATAAACAGTCTAGCCGTCGCGAAATTTGTGTTTCATCAAAAGAAAACCAACTTTTTAACACAACAGTTCTCTTTGTATTTGTGTGCTGATCAGGCACGTGCATATTAACATACTAACCCGGAAAAAGATCTTTTTCTGGCCGTTTACTTCAACTCATTTGGAAGTGGAGACAAACTACGATTGTTCAAACTGTGTGAACTTTAAGTGTGTAAAAATTAAAACATAGCCGTGGTTTTGACAAGCTGTATGTTAATTTTGCTCCACATGATTAGCAACTGAAGGTTTTGAGTCAGCAAGTAACGGTAAGGAAGTTTTGTGAGGAACTGAAAGAAGAAATCATAACAAATTTGAATAATTTTAGGTTAGGCTCAGAGTGTGTTAGTTTTTCCACCGGTCTGCAAGAGAAAATAAATGCTCTTAATTTAAATACTTTGAAGACAAAATATATGTATTGTAGTAGGTTGGGAACCATCCCTAATTGGTTTGAAAAAGACTCCTTTAAGTTTGAATCTGTAAAATTTTTTATCTATCTAGGATTAGAAATTAATTACCAAAATGATATGAATCCTGAAGTCAGAAAGAGAATTAATGCAGCTAATCGCTGTTTCATTGGTTTAAGATCATTACTGAAGTCTCACTTAATAAAAAGAAAGACAACAATCCTGTTGTATAAGGTACTGATTAAACCAGTTTTGACTTATGCCTCAGAGACAAGGACCTTGACAAAAAAAGATCTTGGCGATTTTTGAAAGGAAGGTCCTGAGAACCGTATTTGGAGCTATTCTCGATACTAATAGTAGGAGAAAAAGATATAATTTTGAAATATATAAGATTTTTACTAGTAATGATATTATGAAGTCCATAAAACTAAGTAGAATGAGATGGGCAGGACATTTAAAAAGAATGAGCCCAGAACGAACAGAATTGAAATTTTTTAATGCCTCTAATAAAAGATCAAAGGAAAGAGGCCAAAAGGAGATGGAAAAACTATGTGGATGAGGACTTTACCATTCTAAAAGCGAAGATCAATTTGTTGGGAGAAGGGCAGAATAGAAAAAACTTCTGAAGAAGGCTCAAGCCCATAAAAGGGCTGTCATGCCAATGCTGATGATGAATTTTAATACTTATAATAAATTACTCTTTAATAAATTGGTATAGATATAAGTGAAATGTGTAAAAACCATTATCATAACCTTTAAATGTTTAATTTTGCGCTATTTTTTTTTAATTAAAGATACTACTTTTCCACTTGTTAAATTTTCAATGTTATACAAACATTTCTAAAAAAATTAGTATTTTAATTTTTATAAAAAAAGAATTATTTATATAAGAAAAAAATAAAGTAATATTTTTTTTTTCGAAACCAATCATCATAATTAAATTTTCCCTGCAGTCATCCGATACCAGTGGCTCACACAAGAGGGGGGTTTAATTTAGTATTAATCATTAATAATTAATTTTATTAATTAATGCTAATTATTCATTCAATAATTAATTTTTTACTGTTTTTTGTTCCCGAAAATTGACAAAATCAAAAGAATATGTTGGCCGGCGTATTGAAGCATGATACGAATATAGTGGACTTTCGACCCTGGACCCTCCCCCTTGAAAAATTCCTGTGTGCGCTACTGTCCGATACAATATAAAGAAAAACTATGAATTTAATGTTGAATCTGTATACACTTGTAAAATGCAACTCTCTAAAATTAAAATTTGTTCAAGTAATATTTGCAAGTTCTTAACGTTATTTATAAATAACATTTAATTATCCATGCATTGTTATGCTCCGTGCCTGTTATTCAATCCTTGTCCGGATCCACTTCATCCAATTGTTTTTCCCAAGTGCATCAGAACCGATCTCCTCATGTTTGCATCGAAAGGTCATATTCAACAAAATTATGTGAAATTACTATATATATAAAAGTGGATGTTCGTATATATGACCTCGCTTCACTCCAACACCGTTCAACCGATCACTATGAAAATTGGCATGTATGTGTATTTTTTTTGTGGAGAAAGTTTTTGTGCTATCCTCTTTGTTGCTCCACACCAGGTGGCGCTACAGCATATCAACTCCTGCACCGTTCAATCCATCGCCAAGTTGCCAACATGGTCACCAAATATGATGCCAACTTAGTTCTATCGCCAACATTTCGCTATGTTTCCGTTGAATCACCATTTTATAATGTATGAAACGGCGTTGCTTGCGAACATTACAATTTAATCATAACGTATTACACATGCAGATATAAATTATTTACACTATTTTAAGCTGTGTTTACACAAAATTTGTAACAATGAGTTATTTTTGTTCAGCAGAGATGAGCTTAGGAAGGAGTTTTCAAAAATCGATCCAGAAGAGAGTTACGGCGCGCTATAAATAAAAAAAATATCCTATGTATTAGCTATTAGATCTACAGACTTAAAATTTAGCAAATATAGTTTTTTTGTTCAGCTGAGATATGCAAAAAGCTTTTTTTTTGTGGTTAATTTGGGATTCACGTAAAATTAACTCATTAAAAACTTTTTTATCCCAATCTGTATTGTTCAATTTTTCAATTTACCTGTGTGAAGAACTGGTAAACCAGCTAGTAAAATATATTATTTTACAAGAACTGAAAATTTACATAATTATTAACAATTAAATATATATTATTTATTGTATAGAATTAAGCATTGATTTAAACTTGGACAAATTTGAAATTTCTTTTTAAGAAAAAATTGCTTGAAGAACAAAAATACTATATTTTTAAGATGTTCAGTGGATAGAGAATAATTCGATTTTAAGTGAATTCAACGGAGGATAATCCAGAGGCAATTGATTGTTTTTTGAATGACAATTTTTTCCAATCTGAATATTCTGATAAAAATGAATACTAATAAATTTCTATCGCTTTGTTACGAATATTCAGTATTTAATTTTGGATATCCTTTATGTAAAAGTGACGACCTTGACTTTTTGTTCAAAATTATTTTCTCTGAAATACTGACGGCTAGAACAGGGGTAAAATATTTAAAAAAGTTAAATTTTTAGAAAAAATTTTGTTTTTGAAAAAAGGAAGAAAAAAATGCGATTTTTTTTAAGTGAAAAAAAAAATCGGCTTTATTCGTAGCCCAATTTTAAAAAAAAATCTACAAGTTTTATTTTGCGTATAAACATTCCAATTTCATAATTAGCAAGAATTTTTTTAAAAAATACACGGAATAATAAACAATGAAAATTTTTAAAAAATCACCAAAAGTGTGAATCGTTTTTTTTTTTTTTTTTGTATGATAAACACATTTATAAATAGAATAAATATTTTTTTTAGCTACAAGTACTTTCAAAGTTTTTTTCCCTTGCTCCAAATCGTTTATACCACAATCCATGATAAATTTTTTTTCCAACCACAAACCCATTTCTTTTCCCCGAAATTTGATATCGGAACGACATTTTGATTGTTATTACCAAACCACTGCTGTGACCTCCTCGGGTCTTTACGAGCAGACAGACCGAAAACAATCATCCACTTCCTCCCCTCCCCCAGTGCCTCGATGAAGACCCACGGTTGGCGGGACTCGAACAAAGCGTCGTGGCCCCTCTTTTAGGGGGTACGAGATAATCCAGGATATTACGCGATGTTACGTGAAGTGACTTGACACGCCAGGGTTAGCACGAGAGGTGGCAAACGATCACGTTTCAGCATTTTCTTTTTGCTTTTTTAGGTGGCGTTGTTCTTTTATAACCACCAGAGAAGGACCACGTAATGGAAATACTACCATGAAAGTGTTCCGGGGGCCCCGGGATAGGTTTTATAATTATAACCGTGGTCGATAAAGATGAAAATGGTAAGTTAGCGAGAGGGTAGGGACTATTAAAATTTGATGAGATGTCAGTTCTATGGGGTGGAACAGGCTGGAAATTGGTGGAGAATTGGGTATTGTTGAAGTGGAGGCAACTGTTGATGTATTTTTTTTTTGCAGGATGGGATATTTATTGAGGGAGTAACGTTTTGTTCGTGATTCTGAGTCAATTTTGGTATTACAGTTGCACTGAAATGTTTATTTTTAAAGCAATCTAAGAGTTAGATTAGCTTTTGAAATTGTGTGTGTGTGTTTTTCGAATGTATTTTATTCCATTCAAATCAGGGTTTGAGAGAGAAAATATAATTAAAATTAAGCTCAGAAATTCAAAATGGTTGTTTAAGTGGAGTTTTCAGAGAGAGAAGTACGAAATCAAATATAGTCTTTGATAGTTGAACGTGATTTTTTAAATTATCAGGTTCATTATTAATTAACCTATGGGCTAAATTTATGACGGTCACATGAAAAAAATAATCACGCGATCTTCACTGAATTAAAAAAAAACTGACATTAGAATGGGGTCGATTCATTTCCACAGGGTGTTGCGATCGTTTGCCGATTGTAACGTGATTATCAAGTAAACAATAATAGCTAATCGTTTCTGATCTGTTTCTTTTCGTCTGCAAAATTAAAATTCTTTGAATTCAAAACGCTCAGAAAATACTTCAGACTGTTTTTAAAACTTTAAATATCGTCACCGTACTTGATAAAAACAAAAAATATTGAAAATGAAATAATGGTATTTACGTATTATCGCAACCCCTATTGGCGACGTTGCATAAAACGAAGTGCATGATTTCCATTTCAGCGCATACGAACGACGCATGCGAAATCGGAGTCGCCTACCTGGCGAGTTATCTTGAAATTTGGCGATTGCTGTGATTGTACGTATGTACCGAAATAATTAAAAAGTACTCATATTTCAGTCGAAATGCCTTTTGGAACATCTTTTAATTTCTGTGACACTGAAGATTTATCCCTTCTCTGCAAAATATTTTCGGTGGCTCAGAAAAACAGAATTTTGTAGGAATTGAATTTGGTTTTCGAGTCCTTCTGTTGGTGAAAGGCTGATACAAAAAGCATGCTTCCTCAAAATGATCGGAGCATACTGATGAAAAGTTAAATCGTTTGAAGTTTGTTCGACCTAAGTTTTGTATCTTTTTATAAAAAAATAAATAAGGATTCTTCAAAGGAAACCGAAAAAAACTTTTCTTCCTACAGTCATTATAGCAATTTACCGCTGTTTTACTCTTGCAAAGAACAGTTTCAGCCACGTATCCAACTACTCTAAATTTTTGTTTAATATTTTATTTTATAGGCCATCTTATTAGCCTTATAAAAATATCAGGTTTATTATTTTTCGTGCACTAGAACAAAAACTGCAAGTGTTTTAGTAAAAGCAGATGCCAACGCGTTTTACTCGAAAAAAAAAATTTTTAATGCTCAAATGGGGACAGCGATTGCTCAAAAAATTTTGAGAATAATCAACTGAAATTTTTTGTGCATGTTCTGTATAATAGTAGAAGTGTTTTAACCTCAGATTTATCAATCATTGTTTTATTACAAAATTTACAGTCCCTTTTGTTCATATAATCACTGTTTTTTTAAGCAATTTCATATAATAACTAAGATGAAGTTCGCTAGTTTTTGTAAAAATGAAAATATCTCTTATCCTGAAGGTCATTTTAAAAATGAACAACATAGCAACTCATCAGAATTGAAAATGTGTTCATAAACTTTTGGCACAGAATGGGCCCCGTTTATGTTATTTTTTGCAAATTTTGACCCATTTTTTCCTATTTTAGTATTAATACTTAATTTTTCTCTTCTTAATTTTAACAGATTTTTTCTTAAAATGTATTAAGCAAATCTGAAAACAACAGAAAAATCACCATATCTCCATTTTTTTTTTAAAAAAAAAGTTGTCGCAAGTAGTCGGATACCTTAAGGGAGACTTCTAAAAATTAATAATTTTATTTGGTTTAATAATAATAATATAAAACCTTCTTTACAAAAGAAAGTCATATATACAATACCTTAACTTTATCCTTTATTGTAGAAACACTATTTACTGAATGTGGGACAACCCCAACCAAAAACTAGGAGACAAAACTCGAACTGTGGAATAATTAATTACTCCCCCTCCCCCCTCACAAATTCTATTTTATCAATCAAATTCTGTTTTATTATTCCTAATCAGTTATGAAAACAGGTATCAGTTAGACAATAATGGCAAACGATTTATGTAAATGAATATGTTATTATTGTTGCATAAATGCTGAATGATTTATTAATCAAATTTATAATTAATTCGAAGAAAAATATTTTTGTAACTTTTTGCTCTGAAAGGTGATTCGATGACGAATTCATACATTTTTACTAAAAACAAAAGCCCTAAGTAGCTAGCAAATAAAACGGAAATGATCAGATTTAAAATTATGATGGCATTAAAAATCGAAATGCTCCTATAATAAAGATTGCGTCATTACGGGTTTTAGGCCTTAAGACCAAATTTAGTAATAGTACATTATCAGAAATACAAGTGATTAAAAAATACCTCTTAAAAAGAAAAATAATTTTTTAAAAAAGCTCAATTATAACTCAGTTTCAATTAGATTTTTTTCCCTAAAAAAAATCTAGAATTTTCTAAACACATTTTGCAAAAGTTTTAATAAATATATCTCTACAGAAAAAAAGCGATTAGCTAAAAAGAAAAAGAAAGAAGTAAAAAAAGAGAGCAGTGGTAAGAAAGAATGGTAGATAGAGATGTGGTTAATCCTTAAAATTTCAATAAACTTTGAAATATTTTTTTAAAGATTTCTTCAATGAAGTTTTTTATACATGAATACATTTCTCTAAAGTAAAAGAATATGTGTGTGAACAAGTGTGAATATATTGACACGTACATGGACATGAAGAAGGTGAATGTAGACATTGAGTGAGGACATTTACACTGAAACAGTTCTAAATCTCAACACAGATCATTTTGTATACACGTGTTTAATATGCAACAACGCTCCCACCTCACACATCTGCAGCACTAGTTTTAATATAAATTATAACCCATACATATGTTTCCTTGATTTATATGATGGATTTTACAAGGTGTAGTAGGTTAGTTTTCTACGACTTAAACAGCTGAATTTAATGAAAATAACTTGACGAAAAATTATTTAACAATAAAAAATTCAAAGGCATAAACTTGAAATTTAAAAAAAAAAAATGCCTAGCGAGCGTTGGAGCAGTCTTCACTACGTTACGCGATTTTTTATTAAAATTATATGTGTGAATTATAACGACTGTGTCGCCATCTATCGCATAAAGCGACATTTAAATAATTAATAAGCACAAAAAAAATCTTTCCTTCCTTGTCAAGATGAATAAAAACAGCTTCATCTCTTTCCCCTGGTTTAACTAGTAGTTGAAACAGTGCCGATTTAAGCTCATTTCGTGCCCTGGGCGCAGAAGATGTACGGGCCCTGGAGGATCGAAATTTATAACCAGAAATGAAAATAGAAATTTCGATTTTTAACGTTTTGAGAAAAACAAATGAATGCGATTGGTCTGTGGCGGACAAAGATTACTTTCGACGTTTTTTAAAAAAAACGTCAATGAAAGCGCAAAGACATGATCAAAATGCTAAAAATCAGTGGCGTAACGTACATCTCCGTGACAACCGCATCACATGGGGCTAGGATTCTAGGAGGCCCAAAGCCTGGCTGACGCAAATACGCAGTCTCTTTGTAAGATCTAATATTCTACGTTAGGCACTGCTAAAAATTAAAAATCTGTGAGTATATGGGAGGAGTTTGATCGCCCAAATGTTAGTGTACGTCACTACTATAGACATTATGTATTAACACCCAGTGGCGTAGCTAGGTATCCAAGGGCCCTGGTGCAAAAAAAAAGGGCCCTATCTTGGTTGGATTTTATCAAGTAAAAATATATGAACATTTTAAATGACAAAGCTCCAAAAAAATCTTCTCTTTTTTGGCGATATTTGCACTTGAACGCACTACTAGGTTCCTTTTTTTTTATCCATAATTTTAGTTTTATAATTTATCCAATACAATTTGCGTATGTGCTGGAGTACATACTGTCGTTAAAAGGAAGGAGAAATGTAATGCTACGCTACAAAACATCGTTGGAGAATTCCTAAGTATTTATTTATTTATTCGGGAGGATCGAACTCATCTACCATAGGACTTAAGAGATACAAATGGTCCACCAAGATAGACAGGAAATGAGGCAGAAAATATGCGAGAACAAGAAAATACAGTACAATATTATTATAAAATTATTTTTTAAAAAAAACACATTTGCTTGTGTGCAAAAGAGCAGAGGAAGGGGGGGGGGGACGAAATTACATCAGTGTATTGCAGATACGGCTAAGATTGCGAAATATTGAACCAAGAAACTAGCTTATTATGAATCATATTGTTATTAAAAATAGAATGTAACTAGGAACGAATTGCTTCTTGTAAAGGTTTTTTAAGATGTAATAATAAATATGGTAAGATAATTCTTGGAACTTGAAGTTTATTTTTGAGTAACAGTTTATAGAAAAATGGAAAGATTCAAAACAACATAAACTCATTTCTCTTTTCAATAATATCGCAAATTTGGCTTGCTTGGTGGTCAGGGTCCGAAAGCCCCCCTTGAGCTTGAGGACCCCGGTGCACTACCCCGCCTAGCCCATTGATAGCTACGCCACTGTTAACATCGTGTTTCGAAGCGACTCTAAATCTGAACTACGGTCAAGTGGCGACGATGATACCTTTAAATCTCTGACACCCAACTCACCAAACTTCCACGTCACTCCAATGAAAGGAACTTCGAAAGACAACATGCATCAGTCCTTCTGCGTAGAGGGTCTAATGGCGCCATAATTGGACAAGAACCAAGCCGGCCACGAGTTCATGACCGTGACCACTAGGATATCGTGGCCACATGATGAGCTTAAAAATGTTGCCTAAAAATCATTGATGACCTTCAAAAAACCCCATGGGAGTTATGAACATCAATACAAAGCTATACGTTATTACATTTTTCTCTCCAATGTATAAATTACAGAAAGACTTCTCGGTACGTTTTTGTTTCCCCGGTACAAATCTCGCTATCGCTAAGTTGGCGGTATTGGCGACAACACACAATATAAACATAAATATCAACAAATATTAGTTATCCTTAGCTTTTCATCTAATATTATGAAAAAGACGTTTCTGATAAGAAAAAAATTACGATTTGTTTTAAAAATGTGGTGGTAAAAGGTTACCTCTGGGGATATTCCATTTGGCGTTGGTTGTATCATTTTTGGCGATTTTATCGTCTGCGCCGGCGAAACGGAAAAGTCCCGATTTTTCTAATTATATTTATACATTCATGATATTAATTAAAATCTTTTCTTTGCACAGATGTCTTTTTAACAGAAAAATTATGCTTAAGAAGTCAAATTTGAAAATAAAAATCTTTCACGGAACGTTCCCCTAACGCTAGATGGTATGTAGTGATATGTTAATTAATTATCAATCGAAACTTGACCCATTGAAAATATTTTTTCTGTGGTTCTCTCTTCATTTTTAATAAGAAATTAAAGATTTAAAAAAATCTGATTTGTTCTTATTTTTTAACTGTACCCATGCACAAAACTTTCCTCATCCGTACTGCTGTCAGTTGATTGGTATTTCGTTGTTCTTTTAATTTTGAAGATGTAATTTATTATAAAGTAAATAATTTTTTCTCCCAACATCATGCTTCAAAGATCCTACTATATTAAAAATTTGATGTCAAAATAAACATTACCCCCCCCCCTTTTTTTAGAAGCATATACACAACAGAGATCTCTTTTATAAGGGGTGCATTTTAAAAAACACCTAGATGAAAGCGCTGAATGAGAGAATATTAACGTCGCACTGATTAGCAACACGAGGGCTTTTGGCGACGGTCCGCGTAATTTTGAACCATGGTCAAGTGACGCGGACGACACCTGAGCTGGCACCCTCCTCTCCTAACTACCACACCAACGGGAGGATGTTTGAGCTCTCGACAGATTTAACGTGCATCGTGCCCCTACACGGCGGGTCATCCGTGGTACTGGGATCGAACTCATGACATGCTAGCCATAATCCGATGCCTAGACCACTCGGCCACCGCGGCCTGAAAGCGCTGAAAGAGAGAAGTGTAGTCTCTATGGTAAAATTTAAAAATCTGTTACTAATTAAGGTTGAACCCCAAACCCAGTGGGGTATCGGAGAATATTAGGGCCTCTCCTGCAAAGTCGAGCTTTGGACACCAAGCCATATCTTACAAAGAACTGCAAAACCATAAGAAAACATAGAGTTTGGGTTTCCTAGTATCCTGCCCCCCCCCCCCCGCGATGCGGGGTGTACTTTACGCCACCACCCAAACCTCACCTTTCTGTACGCCACTGTCAGTGACTAATTTTCCATCGGATTTCTTAGGTAACAATTCTACTTCTGTAAAACCTTCCCTTTAAATCTGCATTCTCCAAGCCAAACGGAAGCAAAAAAAAATGTACAGATCTCTGCCCCCTCCCCTGCGGTTGCTCCACTGGAAGTAACATTTCCAAAAATCGTTTGAAGAGATCGATACCCCACGTTCAGTCAATATCTAACAGAGAATTAAAAGTATCCGCAGAAGGGGGATTCTGCCTCCCCTTGCTACTACTGGATAAGCTATTATGTACCCCTGTGGGTAACAGCAATTGAATACAGCGGGTTTACTGATTGAGGGTGGTTCTCGGGGGATTTGCACACAATCTCTGACGGTTAGTGATTGGGGATGTGTTTAGCATAAAAGAACCAAGCTCCAAGGATTTCATTTTTGTGTGTAATGATAAAAATGTGTTGACTTTCAGAATTACTAGGGATGTATATTTCTTTATTAGATCTCAAAAACCGAAATGCTGAAAGTCTGGGGGACATTTTAAGTCAGTTATTCTATCCATATCATATATTTAGTGTGAAAAATATTGACGGCTACTTATATATGTACTGAGTACAACCTAAAGTTCAATTAATTGCATAGAAAGAAAAGAACAATTGAAGTTTCACGTTAATCTCAATGTGAGTTTATTTTTGCTTGTTACACAATTCCAAAAAACTAATAAAAATGACTCTTTATGCTCGGAATTGTGATTTTGAAAAAGCGTATAAATGAGAGAATAATTTTTTGATAGAGAATATACGTCTTAACTTGTTTTATAATATTATTACAGTAAAAAAATAATTTAAATGCAATATTTTGGCAAAAAATGAAAAAAGGGCTTTTTTACAAACCGTTCTCCTTTCATGAAAAATGCTTCTATAATAAATAATATTTCGCCTATTTATAGCTAGGACTTCTATACTGAGGCTGATTTAGGATTTTTGAAAAATTCTTATTATTTTCAGTCACGATTAATTAAAAAAATACTCGATTAATTAAAATTTCTCTACTCTGGTATAGTAAGATGTGAACAAATTGATTTTTAAATTATAATATATCACTAAAATCTTAGTTTAGCCTCGTATAGAAGTCCGTGCTTTATATAGGCAAAATATTATTATTATAGAAGCATTTTTTATAAAAAAGAGAATGGTTTGAAAACAGTAATTTTCCTTCTTTTTTTGCCAAAAATTTGCAATATTTTTTTTTTTTTTTGTACTAATGTCTCCACTAAAATGTTTTTATATAATTCAAGTTATTCTAAATAAAGAAAAAAAATATCCATTTTTATACCCTTTTTAAAATTATGTGGTTCAGAACGTAATCACACTACTAAATATTGTTAAAACAACAGATATGGTTTTTTTTTATCCGAATGTAGTGAAAGCATTTAATATTAATTATAAGTTAAGGAAATATAATGAAACTAACAACAATAAAACATCTACGACATCATTTTCTTAAGTAGTAACATTCACCATTTTCTAGATACACGATTTAATCATTTCAGGAATTCCAATTCCTTTTAATGACTTATAAGCCCGAAAAAATTCCTTTACAATGCTATCTTCAGAACACATAACTTCATTAATTACCTATCTGCCCCAAATCAGAAAAGATTACCTTCTGTTTTTACAGGGGGGGGGGCAACGAAAAAAAAGAATATACCGAGGGAACTTTTCTTACGAGGAAAAACTTTACTCTCGAAACTAATTTTCCCTCTCCTTGTTGATGGATGAAGTGCTTGCATCTCATTGTAAGTGTCGGTCTCACAAATTGGTAAATTTACCTCAGAGTTATTGATCGGCGTTGTGTCTTTGCCTTGGTCATGCTGTTAGCACTTAGGATAGAATGTCTTGGCCACGAATTCTCACGTCTTTTTTCTTTTTCAGTATTATTGATGTTGATGGATGCGGATTTTTTCACCGTGACTTTCCTTGAAACTCAACGCGGTGCAAATTGAATTCTAAACCGATAGACTACATTTATTGAATTCGAAATTAATTTTTAAAATTGATAGCTAAACATCACCTGCTGCGTTTGCTGGCACATGAAATTTTAAAATTGTTTCAGAGCGATCAAATGTAATGTGTTTAGTTGAAGTGGCATGTGCCTGAAAAAGTTTGTTTCTTTTCATCTATAGTAAAGTGAAGGCTGTTGACCTTAAATTGGGCTACTATTTGATCTGCCGGTTCATAGATGTATAACAGTGCATTTACCAACTGAACTGAAAAGAAATGCTCACTGTGACAGATAATTCTGTCATTGATGGTTTGGATAGAATAGGCCACCACACTTGCCCTCCAAGGAAGAAATTATTTATTTGTTATCCACTATAAAGGGATTTTTAGGCAATATTTATGGGTGGTAGTTCTTTCATCCAGTACTTCCAACTCATATACTTGTTGGGATCCCCGGAAACAAGAGAGCCGACCAAAAAGCCAAGCAGAGAGCCAAGTCGTCTCAACCGGAAGTCCCCTTGACCCTCAGAGGGTCAAAGAGTATTATAATCACATACATTGACAAATGTACGGCCACGACCAGCGGCATAACGTACAATCCCGCATTCTGGGGGGCCCAGGTTTCTAAGGGGGCCCTAATAATCTCCGTTATGCTACTGGCAACGACCCCAAAAAACCAAGAGCCTTGGAAAGTTATGGGAAACCCTGGCCCCTGTGGCACCTGGCCCCTATCCTGAGGCACCTTGAGAGAGCCGAGACTTTTGATCGCTTTCGTCTAACCATTGGACATGACTTTTTGGGAGTATACCTCCATTGGATTGGCCTGGCTGCTGATGAGGCCTGCACGCCTTGCGGCCATGCCAGGATGGATGGTGACCACCTGCTACAATGGACTGGACTCGATGAATACCGGACTGACGACGTCATCATTTGCTACTGGGTGGCTCGGCGTCAAATGGTCAAGAAGCCAAGCACGGGTATTGGATAAAGAAAAATTTCCCATGTTTGAGTGAGCTTCATTTAGAAGGAGCTGTCGGTAATCTTGAGGATGACGTTTAGAACATTGAGATTTGAACTGGTTACCGACAGATATGCTCCATTTTACACCTACGTCTTGTGGTATTTTTAAGCCCTAAGCTGAAAATAAATTTCTCAACGGGCCAGTTATTAGAGGCCCTTACATTCTGGCTCTTTCTAGCATTGTTGGTTTCGATTTGTAGAAGAGATTTCCGCAACAGAATTTTGCCTCATATATCAAATTAAAATAGGAAACTATCATATATTTATAGCATAGTAAAAATCGACGACATGTTTGTTAGCGTTTTTACCGTTTGCGTTCTTGATGGATGCAATATACTCTCTTGGAGTTATTGAATTTAGTCGCTATTGGAGACGGATCTCGTTCCTTGTTCTACCTCAAAATTGGGGTAGAACCGAGTCAAATCGTACTGTCACCTGCATGGTGCTCAAAGCTACGACTAAAGACAGGCGTAAAATCTAGCTCCCCCCCCCCTCCCCGATGAGTTTCATGGGCCTCGATCTGACACCGTTGTTCGAATGGCATTAGCAACAACAAGAACGAATCATTTGTATTTCATTTGGAATGTGTGCGTTCATGCTGTAGTTCCAAGAATAATTCCAAATTATCTTAAAATACTTTATTTAGTTATTTTTTTTCTTTAAAAAATGTAATGGAAGTAAAAAAAAGATTCTAACTAAAAAAAAGTCAGTCAACATTTAGCAGTCAGTTAATATCAGTTAACGAACGAAAATTCGAAATGAACTCTCTAAATTAAAATAAATTCTAAGCTGGATAAAATTTGATTCCAAATACAACTCACTTCAGAAGCTGAATCCGTTAAGCCTTATTAATTATTCTAGTCATAGCGAGTTCAAAAAATTTTATTTAAAATTTTCAAATCGGAATAATGGAAATTCTCTATGCACCTGTCTTTCAAAAACTTTTCTGACAGACAACATTAAAAGAAAAAACATTCTATTTTACTCATGCTTCACCATTGCCACCCAATTGGTTCTTTTTTGAGTAATTCCACTCTGTATGTATATGGGTTAAGAGATCCGATCATGGCAGACGATTCGTCTTTTTCACAGACGGGGAGGATGATTCCAATTTAATGATTGTGGCTCCCTAGAACGAATTCTAAGCAATTACAGCAGGGGTGCTTCATCAAGGGTGGGGGATTTTAATGGAGTGTCGTAAGCTCAATCCTCCGCCCCCTTGTAAAAAAAGGCACCGGCTGTTAAGAGGATGGGGGTTGACCTATTTAGAAGTAAAAATTAATATCAGGTGGAGGGTCATGGGTGGTGTGTTCCAGTTGGAAAGCAGACGATTTTTTTTAGATCTGTGGAATGCTGGGAGAAGGGGGAAAAATCGTTGAAAGTGCCACTAGAATGTATAAATAGAGAATAATTGCCAAAATTATGAATGTAAATTGTTTTAATTCGTAATTAGCGTAAAAATTATGTGTTTGAAAATAGTACGAGTATTTCGTGTTTGGAAATTAATGGTTATTTAATTACTGTATTAAACAATTTTAAATTGTGAGAGTGTGTAGTGAATAGTAAATGAATGTTTTGCTTACGAATAAGCGATGAGAAAGAAAAAATTCAATTAGTGGTAGATTTTATCATCTGCAAAGTTAATATTGAAGTCTCCACTTAAAATCATCCGACATTATGATATGTTCGCAAATCTTTTTCGAGTATTTCAGAACGTCTTTTGTATAAATCATAGACTTTTTACTTTCAATTATTTCATTTTGTTCTAAAAAAGATACAATAGGCGTATGGTAACTAAAGTAAGAAAGGAAAATGTTTGATTCAAATGTATCTAGGTATCGCGTAAAAACCGCATCGATCGTCGTTTTATATTTTGTAGTACTGAGTTTTCGATCATTCGACATATTTAAATTAAGTGTTTCATTTAGAAAATCAATTAGTGGTAGATTTTTATCATCTGCAAAGTTAATATTGAAGTCTCCACTTAAAATCATCGGTATATTATCATATTTTTCGCTAAATCTTTTTTCTAGTGTTTCAGAACCTTCTTTTGTATAAAGAATTAAATTTTCGAATAAAATTGTTGTATTTGTCTCATAGATTTTCCAGGCGAAATATAAACGGCAACCACATTAATATGTATTGCCCATTCTCGGAATCGCAACGAGCAATGCACAGTACATACACATTGAACTTTTCACTAAATCCATTGAATTTCATTTATAAGATATACACAGCACTATACTCAGCTGTATAGCTACAGATATATTGTTATAAGCATGTCGATAACGTGAACGCATAGATTTCACCATTCAAAAGTGTCTTAAGGGAACAGCACATGCGCATGTGCAGTCAAAGCATGTCGTGACGCGAACCCATAAGATTTCCCCTACAAAAACAGTGGAAAAACGAATAATTATTTTATTTTGTGAATGAAAGTAAAAAAAGCACCATGCTTAAGGGGATGCATTTTTTTAAATAATTGTATTTTAATAGCAGTGTTATTAGAAGTATTTACAGCAATGTTATCGCGAAAAATAAATCCATTATTTTTTTTAATTTTCAGTATGAAGTATACAATTTTGAGGTAATAGAGTTGAGAACATTTCTTTTTGATGTATTTCTTACAATTCCTTATTTCTATAAATAGCTCTAATATTAGGTGACAAGACATCCCGCTTTTGGCCTCGACAGTTCCGATTCTTAACAATTTGTCCGATGTTTAAAAAAGTCCCGATTTTGGGAAAGAATGCACGACAAGCTAGGGAACACACACACACAGCGGGAAAACGTCTAGGGAATATACGATTTTCCGTGGCTATGTGGACATTTCGCCATGATATCGCCGTTGTCAAATCAATATCTGCTATGTGCAACAAGTATAATTTTGAGATATTTTTATTTGACAATATTCTGGCTGATGCACATAGCATATTTTTAGCGACCTCAGTTCACCATACAATGCTTAGAGTCACATAGCAGTCTTTTCACACTAAAAATTGGTAAAATGTCGAAATCTCCAAAAAGTGCAGATAACAGATATTGGTTTGACAATGACAGATGAGTTTTATATTGTTTTTGTTAATTTTATAATGTTAACTTCATAGGGTATTTCGAAGAGTGGATGGTACGTTACAATGATATTGAACATTTTCATTGAGTTACATAAAAACAAGAACTTAACTGGAATGATGTGCAAAAATCATTCGATCATATTACTCAAAATTTCCCATATAGTAATATTTCCGGAAAAGATTTCTTTTAGATAAGAAAAAAGAAAAATCTTTGGCATCAGCAAAAATTGCCATGGAGAACAAACGGTTAGAAATATTTCATCATTTTTTGAAACAAACCATGTTCTGTACAATAATGCACTAAAAATTGTGGAATGTACCCGCTGTTCTTACCAGGAACTAATGCTTCCACTCAACACGTTTTTTCTACGGTTAATAAAGTGTGTGCATTAGAAAAATCACAATTTAGTATTGTGACTTTGAAAGCCGTTTTAAGAGTGAAATATTATTTAACAAATTCTTGAGAAAAATTTTATGAACTTTAATAGAAACGATAAAAATCAATTAAAAAAAATCTTTCAAATCATAAATAAATCAAAAAATAAAATAATACTTTTGTATAGTATTATTTCATTTTTTGTACAGCAACGATACATAATTTTTTTTAATGTATTATATTTGTAAATTGTACTTATACCGTAAAATCCGCGCACTTTTAACGCAAAAAACAAAATTAAAATTTACGGGTGCGCTCCGGGCATAAAAATGACAGCTTAAAAAAAATAGAGATGATCACAAAAAAAAATTAGACTTTTACATGTATAGGAATACTGTTTATTTAAAAGAAGTGATATACATACTGAACATAAAGGGTTGTAGTTCTAAAAGTTTTCTATTTTTTTCAAATGATTTCAAAACATACGAGAATTATGCAGGTTGCTTCGCAAAAAAAGGGTGAGCGTTATACAGCGAATATAAAAATTAAAACAGTTGAAAAATAAAAATTGCCGCTTGAAAGTATAGGTGCGCGTCATACGCCGGATTTTAAAGTAAATTGAAATTTTTAAAAAATATATTACAGTACTATTTTTGTGCGTTCTCTGAAAATTTTTGTTGCTCCATACAGACCAAATTTTTAATCAAGAACCCTCCCTCCTCGCCCGGTCAATGGTATCCCGCTTTACCAATGTTAAAATACGGTCAACTTACTCTAGTAATAAAATAGAAAAATTAAAATGGAAAAAATGTTTCTCTAACTGAAACAGTAAACACAGTTCAGAAAGTTAAATTTTAAAATAATGATACATTATATTTATTCATACATTTTCCCATGATTTTTCAAAATTTAAGGTTTTAAAACCATTTTTTAAAGGCTGGGCCGTCCCATCCATCAGTGTACGAGAGTTAGAAGGAAGATTAGTCATAGTCAAAACAAACACAATTTACTTACAAGTCTCAACAACCTAACAAACCTAAACAATCCAAGTTAGGAAATGCACCTTTAAATAAATATGGGAGCAAAAGCGAGGAAGACGATATAAGTAATATTTAGTTATTAATTTAAATCCCTTGCTTTAAGGAATGTCTTAGCTATACACATACCAAATATTCGAAGATAAGTTCTAAGTGGATCTACTTCAAAGCCAACGCGCTAATCCAATTTAAATATCTAATTGACAAATCGTCAATCTTGAATATTAAGCAAATAAGATACGGAACAACTCTCGCCTAGAGCTTAAATTTTGTATACACGTTTAGTTTGGATGACAATGCATGTTTTAAACATTTATATTCCGATATTGCAATTAATTAAAAAGATATTAATTAAAAACGTTAAACTAGTTTTGGGCGCCAACTTCGATATATCTGCATTGTTGTAATTATGTTATTATTACAACAATGACAAAAGTTGGCGTCGAAAATAGGTTTTCAGCCAAACTGTAATTTCATAACGTTGCGCTATTGACTGCATTATTAACTTTGTCTAAAAAATAATTACATTTCTACAACGTAAAAATAATCTAATTTCTACAATGTGTGCAATTTTTTTTTTACAAATTTCTATCTATTTACTTGGATTTAAATCCAAAACAAAAAAAGTAAAGCTGTTTTTCAAGTAGATTGGTACATTAAATACCTTTCTCAACGCTTTCCAAGTTTAAACTGAGATGGAGTATTGTGGAAATTCTTTAAAAAATTTATCTAACTTTAATTTATGAAACTCAGACAAAAAATAATTACAGAATCGGAAAGATCATTTTTTATATATCTTACCCATCAAAAAGGAATCACTAGGAAAACAATAAGATAAAATATTATCCAGAAATGCAATGTATTTTCAATTAAAAAAATAATTTATATTAAAATGAATGAATTTTTTAAATGAATTTTCTAATTTTAAGCCTGCAAGTAATTTAAATATACCTCATTTTATCACCAGTAATCTAAACACACACTACGACATGTGTCCTTAAATTTAATTACAGGTAGAATCTGTTAATTTTATTTGAGTCTTTTTTGTTTGAAAAATTACGGCAATTTTGTTTCTTTAGATGAGTTAGGCACATTGTAAAACTAGTTGAAGGTTATTGATATCCATAAAATGTGCCAAAAGAGAATAATTTGCTAAATGACTTGAAATGTCTTAAAAATAAGAGAGAAAAAAATCGAATCTTCGAAGAAAAATTTCGTTAAATTTGGAGTTATTTTACGAAGAAAAGAGTAATATGTGCTTGGTTCCATGGAAAAAATTCTTAAAATAGAGAAATTCCCAAAATAGAGGTTCGTTATACATGGAAGTCTGACTGTATAAAATAATGCGATGGTTAATTATTTTTTCAAAATCAACTTTCTAAAGATGACTTGAGCAATTAAAAAAATAGATTCTTACGTAGAAGATATTCAATGTCCAACAAAAAAATTATCATTAGTTGATAAAACTTGCTTTTTTGATTACAACATGCGTTTTGAATTTTAAGCATTTTATTGATTAATACAAATCTTTAAATGCCTTTTGAAGTTTTTTTAATAAATAACTAGATTTTTCTTCGAAGATGTTAGAGAAATATATCCCTTACCTTCAAAATATTTCAAATAAATAATATATTCTTTAAGATTTTTCAAGAAATAGTCAAAATTTTAATTAAACATTGAATAACTTCGTCATTTATGAAGATAATCTCACGAAACCTTTTTTTCGTAAGTAGAACAATATTACCCAAGATCTGCACGAAGATTGAAAATATTGCTTAAAAATTATGGATTTAAAAAGATTGTGTTTTTTGTCTAATACCCTTTTTGCCAGAACTGATTCAGCTAAACCAGGGATGGCAAACCAACGTTGAATGAGGCTGAGAAGCCTGTCCAGTGATAACTAAAAAGTAAAAAATAAATTAAAAGTAAAAAAAACTTTTTTAAAAACAAGCTTTTATTTAAAAGCGCTAAAAAGTAATAAAATAACTTTTCCTTTAAAACTTTTTTTACTATCAACTTATAACGTCGTTACACAATTTATATGATATAAAAGCTTGTCGCGAGATTTACCTGTGTAGATAAACAAGTAAAATAAATAACTTAACCTGACTGATTTTAATTTTTAAAAATTCAAACTAAGTAAATACGAGTACTTAAATATTGCGACAAGCTTTTATATCATATAAATTGTGTAATGACGTTATAAGTTGATAGTCAAAAAAGTTTTAAAGGAAAAGTTTATTTTTATTCTTTTTAGCGCTTTTAAATAAAAGCTTGTTTTAAAAAAGTTTTTTTTACTTTTAATTTATATGATTTGAATATATTTATTTTATCTATGGTTGATAATTTACTTACAACTCGAAAAAACTTGTTTTGTCTTATAATTTTCACCATATAATTTCTATGATTTCGCATTATAGTATGCAAAAATTTTTTTAAAACGATATTAATCAGCGATATTTGGTAATATTTTCAAAAGCAGAATATTATTGTCACACACACATATGAATTCACACGTTTTTCGAGTCACATGTTGCACATGTGAATGGTTTTAGTCACGTGTAAAATATAATTCGATGCAGTTATTTTTGGTTCGCAAATAAATAAACATTTATACAGCTTGTTAATGTGTAAATCACGATTTTATTTGGTTTCTAAATATTTGATTGCCATTTTTCTCTTTTCAGAGAAAATTTTCAATTTGTTGATATTTTTTAAGAAATTAAGGTATTCTAATAAATTATGAGAAAAACATATCTTTTAGATACCTACAATTTATTATTTAGGTGTATGTGATCATCTTTAAATTTTTTGAAGATATATTTCACAAAAAAATATTGCAATCGAATAATGATATTTTCTGTTGAAGTTTTTAATTGATTTCTTCGATCTCGTGAACCTAATATGCTTCCTTTTTTAATACTTATTGAATATTATAATAAAAAACTGACATTTTGTTCATTTCATAAAATTATAACTGCAGAAAATAATATCAGAACACAAAAGAAATATATTCATAAACACGTTAAAAATATATTCCTACATTAGAACCTCGTTAATACAGACTAATTCAGGTTGTAAGGTGTTCAGATGTACAAAAATCTGGATACAGCAAAATAACACAGAGTGATCCCTATTGAAGTTAAACACTCAGTGCAGTAAAAAGAACACACACAGACTTTGAATTAAGACAAAGAAAATACGAATAAGGATAACAAAGGAATCGGGATTATTGTTTAAAAAATTTATTTGTAGGTAAAAAAGAGAAAAATAATGCAAATTATTTTTTTACATAATTTCTTGATATACCAATGCGCCCCTCCCCAACGTTGTACGTCAATGTCATAAAAGTATGGCTGGTCCTTAAAACCTCTTTCAGCGGTGCAGAGATGAAAATCAAATCACATAGAGATAAATCAGGACTGTAAGGAGGATGATCCGTTTCCAGTGAATTTGCTTAAATTTTCCGAGTTGTTACAGCGGACCCACATTGTAGACATTTTACGATCCCCAAGGATTTGTTTGGGCATTTCCTTAAGAGTTTCCAACTACAGATGCAATTTCAGCTTCGGTCACCGTTAACAAGGTTTCAAACAGCCAGATGTTATTTTGTGTGTGATACTGGAGTGGATAGACAATGGCTATGTTAAACGCATTTCCCTCTTGTTGTTGTCGTTTTTTTGCAAATGGTTTTATCCATGATACACTTGGGTCTTCGATATTGTCTTTTCCTCAAACTGTTCAGAAAATCTGGATAATATTTCACTCAGTGGCGTAACGGAAAAAGTTTCCCCATCCCCCCGCAAAGACTGGTTTCGGGCTCCAAGCCCAAATACGTACTTGGCGTCAGTCAAGCTTTTGGCCCCCTAGAATACAGGAACCCCCGCGATGCAAGGTCGTAAGTTACGCCACTGATTTCACTTGGTTTTACACCTTCACGAGTAAAAAGTTTTACTGTTATGCGTTGCTCCAAAAGCAGAATCTATTTCCTTCAAATTCGTTATGCTAAAAATTTGAAAAAGCAATTTTCGAATGAAAACATCAACTTTCGCCACTACCAACACCACTTTCCAAAACATACTTGAGCCTGTGGCGTAATGGAGAATATTTGGGCCCCCGCAATGCGGGGTGACGTTATGCCACTGACTAGAGCGCCATTTTCTTGCACATCACCAGCGGATGTTAACTTTAAAATTCGGGTTCGTTTTTGATCTACCCTCGTATTGTGTACAAGAAAGAATTCGAAACAATATATTACGAAGTAAATTAAA
>BMAO01021062.1:82421-176694 GCA_019973975.1 Trichonephila clavata | reverse complement strand
TCGTAGGGGGGGGGCAGAGTCTCCCCAATCCTTTTTTATAATTATTTTTATTGCACACGATAAAAATAATAATTCCAATGAATAATTGTATTCAGAGAAACTATACTTACCTACTTTTAAGAACTTTTTCTTTGATAATTGAGAAAATCCAATCAAACTGAACTAAAATGTCTCAATATGCGTGACTTTAATAAAGGACATAAATCACATGCTTTTTTCGCTTACATACAGGAATGATATTTGCAGGTAAAACTGTCTAATTTTTTTAAATTATTGTAGCAGTTTTGACCTTTGATGATCGACAAAGAGCACATTGAACTTTTTCTTGATTGTGTCGTTTTGACAGGCTACAATATGTCTTATGGTACACTTGAGGCTTCATAACTTTTTTGGTAGAATTTATCAGGTAGCATTTGAAAATCTTCTATTCAATTCAAATGCTTCATGCGCATCAATTTTCACAAATTTGCTCCCGTTACTACGATTAATATACATTATATCATCAGGTTCTTCCCTTGCTTGATCAATTTCAACTTCATCTAATAGAGATTGCAGACGCAATTTCTGTTTTCACAATCCTTACTATTAGTTATCTATCTTATATATATATATATATATATATATATATATATATAATATATATATATATATATATATATATATATATATAAACAGTTTACTCTCGATAATTCGAGTCCCTAGAAAAACTCTTGATATTTCGAACTAAACAATACGTTTTGGTACCATCGATATTTTGAAGTAAAATCTGTAGCTGATCAGACGTCAAGACGCAATATAATTCGAAATTATCTTATAAAATTCTCGACAATTCAAACACTCACTGTCATCTACAGTTCTGTAATAACTAGGTTAGAGCTTACAAGTTTTGCGTTGTGTTGTCTCTGCGTAAATCCTCTGTAACGTAGCCCCCTTTGATGGCCATCTATCTGCTATCTCTTCTTAGTATTTTCCGATTCCTCAAGCGAAAAGATATTTTATTTTTTTCGATCATTTAAGTGGACAATAGACCAACCGCACCTGCTGTCAGATGTTCATTTCTTTCGTTTAACACGTGGTCTTGCTATACATTTGTTCAGAAGGGATGGTCCGCTATTATGAAGAAGAGATGCGTAGGATTGTGAAAATGTATTGAATGTATTCTTTTAATCTGGACTTTTAACTTCTGTGTAATATTTACACTGTATAACATGTACTTCTTAAAAATACTTTAAAATAATTTTATACATTTGTACACAATTGTTGTTTTATATATATTTTCAAATTTAAATGTGTTGAAAAATATCTTTGCTTATTTTGGAAGTTTTTTCTATTCTCTTGATAATTCGAAGTTTTTCATTGGTCCTTCCAAATTCGAATTATCGAGAGTCGACTGTATATATATATATTATATATATTATCAAAATATTTTTTTAAACTTATAGTGGATGACATTTGATGTTTATACATTTTGTTTCAAATATTAATTAGATAAATATTAATTAGTTAATAATAACAAAAAGCAATACTCCAACACCATATATAACAAGGAAAATCACTTATTTTGTCGCTATAGCACAATGGATAGCGCTTTGGACTTCTATTCCAAAGGTCGTGCGTTTGAATCCTACCTGGTATGGCTTAATTTATGAGTATGAGATTTATGAATGAACAAATAGTAACAAATAAAAAATAGTCCAACACACACCATACATAGAAAGGAAAATCGTTTCCTATGCTTTGCGCTTAACATTGTGACTCTGCCATGTTTATATTAATTATAATTATTTAATAAAATGCAACTAAAATAAAAAATTTCTTTGTTGACCTAAGTAGGAATTGACTTATATATTATTTTGTATTAATTGTTTATACTGTTCCGTTATATTTATGAACCTTAAGGAGTCATACAACACAGCTATCAAAACCACTAATTTGCTCACAGTGGAAAAACGTAGCATATTTACATAAAATTTTTTTTTAACTAAAGTGGTCGAGCGGGGAACTCAGTTAACCCAAGTACCTCAAAATTGTAAGAAAACGTTTGCCACGCCTAAAAAAGAGGGAGATATTTGACACAAATGCATTTTAGTTCCTATGTCATATAGGAGGATACTGACAAACAAATAGTTTTCCCAGAATTAAAGGTTACTTGCACCTGGGGTGACTCTGTGCCCCGCGTGACCTCTCTTGCGTTAACCAAAATTATTTTGATTTTTTACAAAAAAAAAAGCTTAAATACCTTATCATCATTCTCCTTGTGGCACTAATTAATATAAAAATTTGTTTTTAAATTTATTTATCCTTTCATCTACACGTCACTAAAAATTTTTTCTGCAAAAGTAGGTTTTAAATTCTGAAGAAAAAATATTCGATCAAACCTAAAGTGTATGCTTAGTTTTCTCTTTTCGGTTGCTCTACTACTGATTTCCCGCTTCCTGTTAATTAGTGCTAGATTCGTCTTATCTTGTTTTGTCTTACGTGTATAATTGGCTATTTGCTGCGAGTGTTTCCTTTTTATAACTCGTTTAAATTTTTAACTTATGTTTGCACATTTCTTGAATGAATACGATGAAGGTCGTGTTGAGTGAGTGAGTGAGAGAATATTAACGTCGCACTGATTAGCAACACGAGGGCTTTTGGCGACGGCCCGCGTAATTTGAAGGTCGTGTTGAATCTGGCATGATTAGGGATGCCCGTGAATGTCAACAACGGATATGCATTGTTTAAATATTCGTCAACACTATTCTTGTTCTAATAGTGGGACTATAATTGAGTTCGCAAAGTGTAATACTCAAATAAATGAAAACTAGTGGAAGCGAGAGCATTTTTTTTTTAAAAGACATCGAATGAAGAAATTTTAATAGGTTACTGAATATTGTTTTACTTTAACTAGAATTAGAAAATGACGTTTTTATGTGTATGGAAATATATTAATCGAAACACATCAATTGCTCATGCAGATGAGAATATGTTATTGGTTAATTTGTTAATTTGCATCAGAGACTTGGCCATTGACTTTACGTGATGAGGATGCTTTAGGAGTTTTCGAGAGAAAATCTTACATTGCATTTTTAGTGGGATCCAGAGAATGGATCACGGGGAAGAAAATCTAACTTGGAACTCTACAAAATTTACAAACAACCTCATATTGTAAAATATGTCGATTTGCAGAGACTTAAATGGGCAGGTCATCTGGCTAGAATGAATGAAGTTCGATGCTGCAAGAAAATCTTTCTGGAAACCCCATTGGAAATAGATCTCGGGGTAGACCCCCTTTAAGATGTGTCAAAAAAAGGATCTAAATATTTTAAAGGTCAAAAACTGGAAAACAGTTGCCAAAGAGGTAGAGATGCCTGGAAAAAACTTCTGGAGAAGACCAGGGCCCACCCAAGGCTGTCGAGCTATTGAAGAAGAAATTTGGCAATTAATTTAGGTGTAGTTTAGGCGAAGATTGAAGTAGAGATAACGGAGGATGCCTTTAGTTCAGTAGTTGCTAGACTTGTTGGTTGTCTTGGTAACCTAGTGGTCAAAGTAACGGACTCATGGCCGACGTATCATGAGTTCGAGCCTAGTACCACTGACTACCTACCGTGCAGAAGAAGCTGATACCCTTTAAATATGTCGAGGCAGAGTGGTGTAGAAGTTAGGAAAGGGTGTAGCTCAGGTGTAGTCCTCGTCACTTGACAATGATTCAAAATTACGAGTTCCATCGCCAAAGCCCTCAAGTAGATGAATAGCGTGGCATTAATACTCACTCCCAAACGTGTTGTACCATTGAACATGGCGTGACTTATCCCGGGTTAATATTGTAACGCGTAATTATATAGACCTCATAATTTTGAGACTCAGTCAAGTGATGATGGCAACATTGAGCTGGCTCCATATTCTAGGCATCCACACCGAGCCAAAAAGAGGACTTTGAACCACACCAGATTTAACGCGTATCAACCCCTCCTCACGGTGGATGTCCTATATATTAAATCAAAGTTTGATTCAAGATTACGAAATCCATCGCCAAAAAAGCCATCGTGCAGCTTTATAGTGCTGCCTGAAAATAATTCTAATTCACTCTCGATATAATTGCTACAATGTATTATCAACTAGTGTAAAGGACTGAAGGCCTAGGCCACAAAAGCAGTGGTTCCCCAACCCCTAGTCCGTGGATCGGTACGGATGAAACAGCACCGGGCCACACAAGGAGCATTAAATTATTCTCCTTTTATTTACTGTGGTGTATTTGTCTTGGGTATGCGCGACCTTTTATGAAAATCTCTTTATATGCCATGTTAAATCTCTATATGCTCATTTTTTGTGTGATTGTATTTTATACAGAAGTCTAGTTTAAATATAATTAAATTAAGTTATTAAATGAAAACAATCTAGAATATAAACAATCAACGTCTCCCCTCCCTCAACGGACCGTGGTAACATTACTAAATGTTGACCGGTCCGCGGCATTAAAAAGGTTGGGGATCACTGCACTAAGGAGAGGACTAGCCTTGTTGGTGAGAGGGCGCAACAGGAACGCTAAGTTCAGTTAGTCCCGAATGGCAACATGCAGTAGATGAAGAGAGAAAAAGGCGAGACACGCGCGATAACTTCAGAATGCATACTTTTAAGAATTTTAATGTGTACAGTGAACTCTTGGTGTGAGGAATTAATAAACCAATTTCGGTTTAAAACTCCCTTTTCATTCGGAAGATAATAATTACTACCACTATTCACACCATGTTACAGACTTCGAACCAGTCCCTTCGGATGCGTGGGCTCGAATCCCACCACTGCCACCAAGTCTCTAATTCGTATGTAAAAGAATATTGACATTATAATAAATTTCTACGAACTCGATAGTGCGCGTTAAAAATTTAGAAAACTATTTTTATAATATGAATAACGGATATTTGATATAATAATAAAAAAAATTATTCGGACAATTAAAGAGAATATTATTTTATTATTCAAATAAGAATTAAAATGGATATTATAGCAGGCAATGTCACACACACCTAGAAAAATACACAAAACACGAAGGGAAAATAACTCGATTTATCATAGAAAATTGAACAAAAACGCATCCACAACAGCTAAAAAGCATTTTTTAAAGAAAAAAGCGAACTAAATCAATTTTATTTTATTGAAATGAAACCAAGAAAAAAATACAAATTTTTATCGAAATAGCTAAGTGATATGTATACTACATAGGGATAAAAAAATCCAATGATTTATGAAAATTTAACTATTTTAATCTAACAGGAGTAACAAATTTCGCTATTAATTTCTAAGAAAAACTCTGAATTTAGTTTACAATTTGCTGCCATTGTTTGCTATTTGTTTTGCTATTGTCATATAGAAAAAAATCAGTTTTCTTATTTAAATTACAATTCCATTAACAGCGCTAATGATTGTTTGATTCTGCGAAAAAGAATTGAAAAAATAATAGTAATTAATGTGTTTGAAAAAGACAACATTATATCGAAATACTTATTGTTCAGTTATAATATGTTAACCATAACTATTAAACATGAAGCATTATTTATTTGATTAATTCATAGGATTTAAGAATAACTTTACGTATTCAACTATTTGAATCAACTTCAAAAAAAAAATGTAAGTTTTAAGCCAGATTAAATGCCTATA
The DNA here is from genome assembly GCA_019973975.1 of Trichonephila clavata. NCBI lineage: Eukaryota > Metazoa > Arthropoda > Arachnida > Araneae > Nephilidae > Trichonephila > Trichonephila clavata. The sequence continues at coordinate 171,057 of BMAO01021062.1, read as the reverse complement.
GTTTAAGTTTGAGATTTCACAGAATATGAGTTTTCATTAATTTTTCGTAATTATTTTATTTGTTACTGTTATATCTTAAACAATTACTTTTTTTTTCAAAAGAGGAATTGATTAAACACACTTTTGACATTTTTACTTCAAGACATATTTCACTTTCGTAAAAATCAACGAAACCTACTGCATCATATATTTATTGCTACAAAGTTTCAAAAAAAATTCTTTCCCCTAAGAAAGTTTAAGTAAAGATTTTAAAAAAATTAATAGAATGGTTTTTTTTTATTTTTGTTACTTGTCATTTAGCTCTTTTGAATAAAATCTATCACTCAACAGGTGAAGAATAAGAGAGAAATAAATCAATGAAATAAAACTTTAAATTGAAAGAAAAATATGCAGAGATATATCATAAAAGTCAAATTTTAAGTGAAACAAATATTTATGAATTGTCATGAGCAGTGTCTCCCAACCCTGTTCCCGCGGAAACATATGCACCAACTAAGCAATTTGCATGCCCCTCTATAAAGAGTGAAACAAACTCGGTAGGGAATTGGCAACACTTGCTACAGTGTTTACATCCCCTTTTCCCTCTCACTTTTTTAGAAAGTTATGTCATAGCAAATCTCATGTATATGCGTGTAGATTTCTCAATTAACATCTTTGTTTTTGTTTTATTTTGTTGTTGTTCATTTAAATGTGACTTTACTCGTTGGTTGATTATGTCCTTTTTCATTTTATTTTAATTTTTTAACTACAGTTTTTCTTTGAATGTCTTCAAGTGACCCCACAAAAGGATCAATGAAAGTACTTAAATATTACAGCGTAAAATAACTATACATATATATTAATTTTTAATTATATATATTATACGTGAATTGACATATTTTTACTTTTTTTATTACCTACCTGATTCGAGAGTAAAATTACTCTCAATCTCAAATGGTTCACACTACAGTGAGTGAGAACCTCTGTTCTCGAGGAATAATATCTAAAATTTTAAGGTATCCGACTACCCTAAAGTTGTAAGTTTTGCCAAAAATTGACATTTTTTTTATGATTTTATTTTATAGGCTATCTTATTAGCATTAAAAAATACTAAGTTTATTATTTTCCGTTCGCTAGAACAAAAGCTAAAAGTGTTTTAATAAAAGCAAATGCCATTACATTAAGCAAGGTGGTGGTGTGTCATACTTTAAAAAGCATTTTACTCGAAATGTGTGTGTTTTTTTTAAATACTCAAACGAGTTGCTCAACGGGTTCAATACTCAAACGGGTTCAATACTCAAACTCAGAGATTGCTAAAAAAGTTTTAAAAATATTTAAGTGAAATTTTTTGTGTATCTTCTGTATAATAGTAGAAGTGTTTTAAACTTCGCTTTTATCAATCAATTTTTTATTACAAAATTTACAGCCCTTATGTGAATATAACCACTGTTTTTTTAAGCAGTTTCATATAACTAAGATAAAGTGCTCTAGTTTTTGTAAAAAATGCAATATCACTTTATAAATGAATAACATAGCAATACATCAGAATTGAATAATTAAAAATGTGTTCATAAATTTTTGGTACAGAATGGGCCACGTTTATGTTATTGTTTGTCAAGTTTCCCCCATTTTTCTCCCCTTTAGTAATAATTTCTTTTTCTCTTCTTAATTTCAGCATATTTTTCTTAAAATGTACTAAACAAATCTAAAAACAACACAAAAAAAATCCCATTATCTTTATTTTTTTTTTTTTAAATTTGGCAGTTATAGAGATTACCGATTGAAGTGAAAACTTAGAACTTTTAGTATTAAAATTTGAAATTTCATGTTCGAATTAAAGTTATCAACATCAATCTGGTTTTCACATCTATTGACACTAAGAGCAACAACTAAATGCATGTTTATATGGTTTTTTTATAATTCAAATATATTACGGGCTGTACAAGATCATGACGAAATATAAATACAATTCAATTGAAATAACAATTAATATACAATCGTATTATTTATGGATAGTATTTGTATTTACTTAAATTTCAATGTACTTGATTTTTAACATTTTTTTAATTGTTTGCATCATTGTCATCATTAATTTCACAACAATACTTAGACTTTTTGTACTTTCAATTATTTCATTTGTACTAAAAAAAAATAGGCTTATGGTAACTAAAGTAAAAAAGGAAAATGTTTGATTCAAATTTATCTAAGTATCGCGTAAAAACCGCATCATCGACGCTTTATATTTTCTAATATTGAGTTTTCGATCATTGGACATATTTAAATTGTTTCATTTAGAAATTCATTTAATGGTAGATTTTTATCATCTGCAAAGTTAATATTGAAGTATCCACTTAAAATCATCGGTACATTATCATATAATTTTCGCCAAATCTTTTTTCGAGTATTTCAGAACCATCTTTTGTACAAATCATCAAATTTTCGAATAAAAATTGTTGTATCTGTCTCATAGATTTTCCAGGCAAAATATAAACGGCAACCAATGTATTGCCCATTCTCGGAATCGCAATGAGCAACGCAAATTCCCCCTATATCAGAAACATTATGACCAATGCTTCTAGGGAATTTAGTATGTATGTCCATATGTGAATATATCTTGAGTATTGCGACAAATAGTTACACCTGCTGCTGGAACTTCGGGTCTTTCATAACTTACAACAAAGTTGAAATTCGGAATATCAAGTGGTTCTTCGTTTTTCATACGAATTCCTGACAAAAGCAGAATATTTGACTTTTTAACGATAGCATCATTTTTTTGGTCAGCTGCATGCGCATGTAAACTTTGACAATTGAATGAAAATATCGATAAGCCTTTCTTGTTGGAGATGAATTCTAGAAAAGTTTTGGTGACCATTTATATTGTATTGTTTTGTAACCTTTTCAGTTCTAACGTTAGATCCTCTCGATGACTTGTTGATCTTCTATAATGTTTATCTGTTTCTGGGAGCACTTAGTGGTGATCCTGTTCTACCAATCCAAAATTTCCAGCTGCTGCTAATATTTTCTTGAGTAACCAAAAATAAACCTTGAATTCTCGTTACTCTTGTTAAAGCTACGTATACTAATTCTCTAGGATGTTTGCGATCGTGTTCGTAGACAATAGCATAATAAGTACCTCCCTGTGATTTGTGAATAGTCATTGCCAAAGCAGAAATTAGGGGAAGATGTTAAGTATCTAAGAAAATATGAAAAACGGATATTTAAAATAACCCTAAATCCCTGACAATATTTTTTCGTAAATTTCTAATAATAAAATCAAATGATATAAAATTATAGATAATCATTTTGCAAAAAATAATAGATCATATATTTTTTGACAGTTTAAATTGATAAATAATGATTTCGAAATATTAATTTTTTAAATAAAGAAAAATATATAATGAAATTAACGTCGGAGCCGTTTTTATTATTTTAAACTAAAGATTTTAATGATATAAGGTAATAAACTATAATTTTGCATTAATAAAGACATTTTAAACTTCAACACATTAATCTTGAATCATTATTAGATTTTATAAAATTTTTAATTTCAAAATGTACGATAAAATTATAATTGAACAACTAGAAATCTGTTTTACCACGGTAGTAAGAAAACGTCTAAGCCACTGTGAAATACTAATCGGGATTGCGTGATGCACATTGCAGTGGTTAAATATTAGAAAATAAATAACACTAAATTTTCAAACGCCAGAATAAATACGAAGATTTAAAATAATTTTAAATAATATAAAATTTTCAAACGCAAAAATAAATGCGAGTATTTAAACAATTTTTAGTTATTTATTTTTTATCTTAAATATATTAGTATATTTAATTAGTACTCACTATTGTACTGCACAACGATTCTTTAAACGATTCAAATAACAATCAAACAAAAACACTATTGTAATAATGCACAGTATATATACATTGAACTTTTGACTAAATCCATTCAATTTCACTTATAAGATTTTCACAGCCCTATACGTCAGCTGTATAGCTGCAGATATGCTGCTATATGCATGTCGGTAACGCGAACGCACGAGATTTCACCCATCCAAAAAGTGTCTAAGGCGAACAGCACACTGCGCATGCGCCAGTCAGAGCATGTCGGTGACGCGAACCCATAAGATTTTCCCCTACCAAAAACTGCCCAACGCTGCTAAAGTAGTTTTCACTTCAAAAAGTTGTCGCAAGTAGTCGGTTCGCTCGGTTGCGTGGGGCACAGAATATCATTAGGCTCACGAAATCTTTAACTTTGAGTAAACTGTTTAGATTTTTTTTGTTGCCACTGACCTAGTTAGTATCCTCCTATATGACGCTTTTCATTGGAATTAAAATGTATTTGTTACTCAATTTCCTCTTATTTTTGGGAATGGCACTAATTTTTTTTAAACCTAAGATACTTGAAATGATTGAGTTCGTTGCGTGACCCCTTTTTTCCAAAATATTTTTTTATGAACAGGCTACATTTTACCCCTGTGAACGTCTTTGTAGTTTTGATTGCTTTCTTGTACGGCTCATTATGGTTAAATGTAAATTAACGGAATAAAAAAAAAGAAATGAATCTCTGCGATTTCTATTGGATGATATTGAAACTGATCAAGTAAGGGAAGAGCTTGATGAAATATTGGATATTAATTATGATAACGAAAGAAAATTTCAGAAAAACGATCAATACGAAACGTTTGAGATGAAAGGAAAGTTTTCAAGTTGTAACCTAAAAAAATTCCATCAAGAAAGTATGAAGCCACAAGTGCGCCTTACCCACCCCCCAAATTTAAAAAATAAAAAAAGTTAAACATGCTATTTGTTGATCATCAAAGGTCATAACTTCTAAAATAATTTGAACAAAATACGACTGTTCTGCCAGCAGATATCATCCCAATAATATTGAGACGGATCTATACGCAACCTCAAACTAATAATCCTCTTGGGTATTTTTTGGGGCTAGCAAAATTTATCGATCTTCTCCTAAGAAGAAAACGTGATATGCAAATTAAGTTTATTATATATAGTTCTAGTTCTTGAGTTAGATTGGAGTTAGTGAGTCAGAAGTGAAGATAATAGATAAAAGAAAGTTAGAAGGTTAGTTAACTAAAGGTGACAAGAAAGATACAAAGTGAAGATTACCATAAATGGTTGGTTATAAATGCCTTGTAAAAGATTATAGTCAGGAAGTGTTAAAATAAACTAAATTGATTAGAAGACTGCCTAACTTCAGGTACTGTCCCCTTCCTATCACGTTGATATTTAAAGTATTAAAAAAGTTAAGTGGACATTAGGTATACGTCTACCGTGTAAAGTACTATTAAGGTAGAAATATTATTATAAAAGGTTTATTTAATGTGTTCTCTCCTAACGCGACTCTCGTCCCCTCCCTTTGTTGTCTGACTGGATCATTCTATTTATAGTGTTACATTGATTTGTGTTTGAGTCGATTAAAGTGATAAATAAAATAATTGGAAATTATCCTGTCGAATCATCCTTCACTTCCTTCCACACCTTTAGCTGGGCCACAGGGTAGAAGGAAAGTAGGTTTGTTACAATGTAAGCAAAAAATGCATGTGGTTTGTGTCCTATATTAAAGTCACGCATATTTGAAACATCTTTGTTCAGTTTGATTATATTTTTTCTCAAATTATCAAAGAAAAATGGGAAAGTCCTTAAACGAGTATTTGAGCATAGTTTCTCTTAATTTAATTATTCACTGGAATTATATGATTTTCATCCTGTACGATAAAAATAATGATCGAAAAAATATTGAAGTGAACCACTAACGTTAGTACCGAGTGCACGCCTCTCCCCCTCCGCCCTAAGTATCTGATATCAGCAAAATAATGACGTTTTTTCCAATTTCATCATTGCATGAAATATTCCTTAAGATGTCTCAGGGGTGTTAACTTTTTCTGGAGGGCTGAAAATATAAACAATATTCAAATACATATAACTCTTTTAAATTAAAATAAATAATTCGAATCTTGTAAACATTATTTATAAAGGAATGATGCTTTAGAAAAGTGTAAATTGTTTAAAACGTAATCATAATTTTAAAAATTATAAGCATATGAAAGTAAGAAATTTTTTTATAAGAAGTATTTATTAAGTTTTACTGCGCGCATGCTATTTTCAAAAATATTAGCTTTAATTACTAGCAATAAGTTGATTTATAAAGTTAAATGTTTCCTTATTACACTGTAGTAAATTTAAATAAATAGAATAATACATTATATTTTTTTAAAAATAAAAAGAATTAAATTTTCAAATTTTTTAAAAAAAATTTCAATATTTTTCAAATATTTTGAAGTACAAAAGATATATTATTCTTAATTTACAGGACTTAAAGAATATGATACATCTTATAAATCTATAATGTTTTATGCATCAAAGCCTACTATTTTAGGAAATAGAGTACGCAACGCAAAAATTACTTAATATTTATCACAAAATTATTTCTTATTTGCATATGCTTATAACTTTTAAAATTATGATTATATTTCAAACATTTTATACTTTTTTGAAACCATAATCCTTTGTAAATAACATGTAAAAGATTCGAATTATTTAATTTAAATTTAAAAGAAGTATACCTGTTTGAGAAAAATGTTTACATTTTCACCCTGGAGACAAAATTAACACCCTTGAGATTTCTTAAATTGATAACTTTTATCGGTAAAACAAATTTACAATACAAATATTACATACAATAAACAGATAATTACTTACAATCCTACAGATAATTACTTTCTATTTGCAACAAATAATAATGCATTTAATTTAATCATTCATGTTTAAGAAAAATGACATTTTTCATTATATATATATGTATTATTTTCCTTCAAATATATTCCCATAAAGAATTTATTGTATCGCGTTAATAATTATTTTATATAAGAACATGTTCTCAAAATATTTAACTGAAATATGGGACCAAATATTTATTCATGACGCTGAGCAATTGCTTTCTCTCTGACCCTAAAAACAAAAATAAACCTAAGCAATGTGATGCCAAGCAAACGATTTTTGGTTAACACGATTAAACGGAGCATCGCACACTCCCCCTCTTTACGAACTGAAGTGGAACTCATCACACCCCTCTGAACACTTTCACTCGTTTGGCGACTAAATTGGCATCTTTTCTCGGTAACCCTGACGTCACAAAACTCTCCAGAATAGATGGCGCTTCGAAGAGACCCTCCCCCATCTTCTGTGGTCCCTGGGCACTTACGGTCTTATCGCTAAATCGATATTTTCTGCACTTTTGTTTTGATTTCATTCCCTTTCCTTTATTTTTTTATTATTATTACATTCCTATCCCGTTTTTTTCTCGAGCTTTCATTCACTTCTTTTCCAGTTTTTTCTCCCCTCCGAGAAAAAGGAGAAAGTTTCCTTTTCTTTTCAATCAGGACTGGCAAATGGGGATCGGCGCCGAAACTGACACCCCGCGCCTTCAATCGGGGATCAAATAGTCCCCCTTCCATTTTGGTTTTTTCGGGGGGAGGGGGAGGTTGGGGTGGTCTCTGCACACAGTATCATCTGATCAAGGGGTGGGAGTGGAGACATTTACACTCTGGAAATCGGAGAATGGGATTTTCTGGGAGAAGAAACTTTTTTTTTCTAGTCGGAATGGGACGGCTGTTTCAAGGTTGAAAGGGGTGGACGAAATTTGAATACCTTTATCGTGGTTTCGGGAGTCACTTTGTGGGAAGTAGATTTACTTTCATCTCGGATGGGGTTCGGAAAGTGACGGAAATAAATCAATTTTGGAATCTTACGCGTAGGTTGTCAAAGTCCTTTTTCAGGAGATTTCTTTAAAAGAATGATTACTATTCATCATACATTTCCCTACGATAAACCTCCCATAAGTAAAAAGGAATATGCCTTCTTTGTTTCTAACATTAAAGGGACAAACTGTGCTAAAGTTAATGTTCTCACATTTATTAACCACTTTAACTATTTGTTTTTCTGTCAGTTTATGTTGAATGATAAACATATTTTATATCAACATTTTTAAGAAGAAATCAATTATATAAACTCAAATCAGCGGTCAGAAGTATTATAAATATTGAATTTAAAGAATTATGCTAATTTTTATTTTCTTTAAAAAAACATATTTTTCCTTAAAGTTGGCTTTTTTCCGAAATAACAAGCAAACTCAAAAGAACACTTTACAAAAATGTATATTAGATTTAAAAAGATAATATTGTACTTATACCCTTAATTATTTCCTTAAAATTGTGTTTTTGTGTGGTAAATTCTAAAACAGGAAGAGAAGCATAGTCCAACATCGCAATCGGGGAAAAAATATAGTGTTTCTTTTTTCACCCGTTTCCCAAAAACGTTTTTTTTTCCAAACAACACACAAAACATTGCTTTCTTGGTGTCAATTTTTTTGTTGGTGGGGGGAATCACTTCTAAATTTTTTTCGTCTTCTGTGAGTCGTAAGAGACTGGATAAAATTCCTGGCCGCCCTTTTTTCTCATTTATCGTCCTGTATCTTTCAATAAGGTGATCTATAATTTTCGAAAATGATTTTTTTATTGAGAATATTTTTTGAAAATATTCATGAAAATATTCATATCATGAAAATATTTTTTTACTGATTTCCATTGTTTAAAAAAAATATCTAAAAGGTCAAATCTTAGGCGTCTTCAAAAATCATAAAAAGGGGACAAATGGTTGGAAATATTTCCTCATTTTAAAACAAGCCATATTTCTAATGCATATAATAATGCTCTAGAAATTGTAAAATACACGCTGTCTGCACCAGGAACTAATGCTGTGACTGAACTCGTTCTTTACACAGTTAATAAAATGTGGACATCAAAAAATAACACTTAAGTGCTGAGACTTTGAAAGTCATTTTATATGTAAAATATTTAACAAATTCTTGCAAAGAATTGCATGGATTTTTAAACGACTACAGCAATCTACAAAAATGTTTTCAAATGAGAAATATACTAAAGAATAAAATAATACAATTGTATTGTATTACTTTTTCTTTGTATAGTAAATATACATAATTTTTTGATTGTTTGTAAAATATACTTATGCTAAAATTTTATAAAATGTATATGTTTGCGTTCTATGAAAATTTTTGTTGCTCCATGTAGATCAAATTTTTAACCAAGACCTCCGCCTCCTTTGGTCAATCATGTCCCGCTTGACCAATGTTAAAATCTGGTCCACTTAAGGTATCCGGCTACCCTAAAATTGTAAATTTTGCAAAAATTGGCAAATGTTATGATATTATTTTATATGCCATCTTATTAGCTTTATAAAAATACAAAGTTTGTTATTTTCCGTCGAGTAGAACAAAAATTACAAGTGTTTTAGTAAAAGCAGGTGCCATTATTTTAATCAAGACACTTTTCATACTTTAAAGTGCGGTTTACTCGAAATGCGGTTTCTTGAAAATTTTTAAGGCGATACCCAAAAAATCATCAAAATATCGAAATTTTTTTATTGACTTAGTTGATACCTCGAATTTTTATGAACACACATATGCCTGCAAATTTCAAAGCTTTACCTGCATTTTGTATCAAGTTATGGAGCAGTATTTGATGCTGGACAGCAACTACCATGCCCACATTTCAGATAATCTACTAGAAAAGAGCCTGATAAAAATGAATTAATTATATTTTTCTACCGTGCATAAATGAGACAGAGATATGTAGAATTATATATGCAGTAAATAATCATTTCGAGAAAGAATTGTGCTATTCATGCAAAAATTCTAGTTTGTGTATTGTTTATTGGGGGGGGGGGGAGCAAATAGATTTGGTCAAGATTTCAAAGTTGTGCGCTTTTTTTTATGATATTATTATGAATGAAATTAAAACTTCAAAACGGATTCTCCCTAAGCACAAGTACTAAATCTCATTTTGATAACTCAGATAATTAAAAATCTAATTCGCAAGAATAGCAAAACTCTCCCATTTTTTATATTTGTTTTGGGTAATATATATACACTGGTGTCCAAAAGTTAAGAATAATTGATAATTATGTGAATAAAGAAGGAACTGTAAATCAGAATGGAGGGAAACGTGATATGCAAGTGTAAAATGGTTATAAAATAAGGAAGCAAATCAAAAAAATGATAATAATTAATTTTATTATCCAAAGTACCAGTTTGAAAGAAAACTGAGCATAGCAAGGATTCACACTTTAAAGAAAAAATGAAAGAAAACATTAAATAAAATACTGATGCTGCAATTGAATAAGGCGTGTGGTCATCTCTGACAGCCAGGCACGCTGCACAGCGATTTACCATACTTTCTATGACATGATGAATGAGTTGTGGGCTGAAACGGTTAAAATCTTCTTGGAGAGCTCTCTTCAGTTCTGTAACGCAGCTTGGTGGGTGCCAAAAGGCTGCAATTTGTCTCCCGAGCATATCCCATACATGCTCGATAAGATTTGAAATCAGGGGAGTTCGCAGGCCACGACATGCTCTGCATGTTTTCCGTTTCTAGTAAGTCATCAATCAGCCCTGCTCGGTAACATGGCGCATTATCATCCATGAAGATGAAGTCAGGACCGACAGCACCTCGAAAAAAGCGAATATAAGGCTCAAGAACTTCGTCTCTGTATCTTTGAGCAGTGTCAGACCCCGTGTCAAAGAAATGGAGGTCTGTGCGGCCGTCCATCATGATGCCTGCCCACACCATTACTCCCCTTGATGGAAAATGATGTCTTTCCATTATGTTTCTTGGTTCAAAACGTGTTCCACGTTTTCTCCATATCGTTACCCGCCAAGAATCACTACTCAGACTACACCGGCACTCGTCACTGAACATCACATTGGCCCACTCTCCCACACTCCAATGTTGATGTTTTAAACTCCAGTTCAAACAAGTGTGTTTATGCGCAGACGTGAGGGGAATGCAAATTGCTGGTCATCTGGCATACAGGCCAGCATGATTGTGTCTCCTGTAAACAGTTTGTCTCGAAATTCGTATTCCTGTGGTGACTGTGAGCGCCGAACCAAGTGCTATGGCAGTACTGCCCCTCTGACGTCGCGCACTTATTACCAGATATTGGTCTTGGTGAGGGGTCGTGACTCTTGGTCGACCTAATACAGGTTCTCACGTAACATCTCCCGTTCTTTAAAACCTTTGCCACAGTCTTGAGATCACAGACTGATCCACATTCAGAATTCGAGACACTCGGTTTGTTATCGTGAAGATTCCAGCATTCCAACGATTCTTCCTTTCGTAAACATTTCCAATTGGCGTCTTTGTGCCATCATTCACCTTGTTTGATGGTTAATAACGTTCCTTCGCACAGTAGTTGCACGAAACTAGTCTGAAATGCCTAAGCTGCGGAAATCGATTTCTCCGCGTTCCGACATGCGCCGGTGTTTCGTGCAGGACGTAGTCGACTGAAAAGTTTTGCATAAACCCAATGTTTCTTCTTCACCCAATTAATATCCGCAATAAATTTAGAATAATTTTACGAATATTTACTCCATGTTTTTTGCATTTTATGATTTATGCTTAACTTTTGGACACCAGTGTATATCCCGTGTGTGTGATATAGTATTAGTCAGTATTATTTCTGTGAAAGCCACCTTTTAGAATATGAACTAACTACACTACATAACAACTATCATACTAACACGACACGATTGAGGAAGGGGGATTTACCACAGTTTGACTAACATAAAAAGTCCTAAGCTGTACCCTCTCTCCAAACATCTACAACTAACCAACAAGAGAAAATTTTGGCATGGATACATTTAAATTGCATCAGCACCGTTAACGGTGTTCCTTTCGTACAAAAAGGATTCAAACCATTTACTTGACAACAACAATGCCAGCTACGAGCCCCGACCATTTACATTTTAAAAAAAAACGGCTGATGGTAAAATACCCCAAAAGGATCTGAGGTATTTCAATCACATACATCACTATTCAAAATCAAAACTTCTCAAACTCTTGTTCGGTTCCTTCTTTAAATTTTCTTGCATTTTGCAATAGATTTGAAACGTATCCTTATGATACCTACCCTGATATTTCTTCAACTTTTTTTTTTAATTTGAAATTTTAACCTTATTTTGTTGATGCTGTTTTGCTCAAATATTTAAAAAAAGTAAGCCGATAATATCTTGGCTGTAAAACTTTCTTTCTGATAACCATCAAGCACCGTTACGGCACTGCAAAGAAAAGTTTTTCCTAAATCTGTTTTTCATTTTGAGCTAAAAACAAAAAACTTTTATTATTGGTTTCTTAAGTTCCAATAGAATTCAATTTTATTAATTTTTTCCAAGTTTCTTAACTATACAACGCTGTTAAACTACACAAAACAGGAATACTTTCTTAATGTATAATCGAACACAAAATTTTCGGACCATAATTTATTTATGTCTGCCATCTTGTACAAGAATGTGCATTACGCTTTACAAATGATTGCCGATTTTCCATATATATCGGTGAGGCGAGAAAGTTTATGGTAAAATTTGTTTCCCAACTGGTTTTAAAAATTTGTAAACACCATCTTTAGTCACGAACAAATTGATTCTAAGCAACAAATTTTGCTTCTTCAGAATGCCGAATGGACAACATATGCTATGCGTTCCAACATTATTCATCGGGCTTCAGATGAGTAATTGTTCGTTTCCTTATTTATTCTACGGATACCAAAACGAACGTCATACGTCACTTTCGTTGACATTTCTCATCGAACTTCTGTTGTAGTTTATTATTCTAGGCCAGTCTAGAATCTGAGAGAAAGGAAAGTTGTGACCTCAAAAGGTATTCATCTTGATCGAGAACTTTGGCGAACGCAGTTGTTACTTTTTAATAGCAATGTTACCTGTTATATGCATTCAAAGGTAGAAGGGAAGATATTATCTAGTTTACTTGTTGATTTGTAATTATCATTCCATTTTTTTTTCCAAATATTTTTTTAAAAAAACATTTGTGTTTCAGAACTCATAGAAAATTATCTATTTGAAAATGAAATGTCTGAAGTTGGGAATTATTGATACACAAATCTCCTTTTTTTCGATAGAAAACTACGATTTATTATCCAAGCATTTATCCTAACTACTGTTTTAACATTTTTAAGTAACGCATGAAACAGCTAACCTCTTAATTGCCGATTTAAAGTAACGCTATTTGCTCCTCAGTTCCACCGTTTTTCATATAGGTGAGCAAATGCTGTGTATTGAGCGGGTGGGGAGAAAGGCCGAAACAAGCAAATGTTTCTCTGAAATATCTAAATTCTTCGAAAACACTATCAATGTAATTTTATTGCATTCTAAAGCATTCGAAATACTTTTACTGATAGCAGTGTAAAGAAAGAATTGTACTTTTGAAGAACGGATATATACGTCCAGGAAACTCAACGCAATGATTGAATAAGACCGACATATACGTCCGGGATACCCAACGCACTCATTGAACAAAACGGATATATACGTCTGGGAAACTCAACGCACTAATTGAGCAAGACGGATATATACGCAGGTGACACTCAAGGAGTTAAAGAGGTAGAAAAGTAGAGAAAGAACGAGAAAAACCAAGAATTGGTTGATTGATTTTTAACATCGTACTCTCTTACAAGCAACATGATAATATACCTCTAAATTTCGAGCAGATTTGTCTGAAGCAGATAAAGCTTGAGTTGAGGCTCAATTCACCAAACTTCCGCACCGAGCCAAGGACTTTGAGCCTCGAATGATTTAACACGTGCATCCGCCTCTCTTCATTGATTTTGCTTTCTTTTTGGACAATTGTCAATCTCCGATGTTTAATGTAAAGAAGAAAAAAAATTTTAATTTGAAATTAATATATATTTTTCCTGTTTCTTTCGAACTACAACAAAATATTATACACATCTAATTTAAATGTGGATGTAAAGGGTACAATTCTAGTTCCATTCTATATTTGCCTGTTTTAAAAGTAAATGCGAGTTGATTGGTCACTTATTAAGAAATCTCACTTGTAAAAATAAGGCGATTCTGATGGTTCTACTAAATTATAAAAAAACGAGGATGGTTTCTGAGTTGTTATCCTACTTTCAAATCTTCGGCTGGATGTTAAACGCAAGGACTTCAAGACCTGGAAAATCTAACATGCATCAACCTTGCCTCTCACCTAGTTATTAGCAACATTAGGACTCGAGCTCATAAGTGCAGAGAGGTGAATATGTGACCACTTAGCTACCATACCCCCTATATACACTCAATAGCCAACACATTATGCCCACCTGTCAATAACGAGTTGACCCAACTTTGGCACGCAACAGAACTTCAACCCGCCTTGGCATGGATGCCACAAGTCCTTGGAAGATGGCAGGAAATACATTGTACCAGATGTTTAAGCAAAGGTCACGTAAATCTCAGATATTTCGAATTAGTGGTCTTTGAATTGTGAGCTGCCGTCCCATGACATTCCAAATGTGTTCTATCGGATTGAGATCTGGTGAGTTAGGCGACCAGGACATTAACTGGAATTCAGCATCATGTTCCTGGAATCACTCCAACACAATTTTGATCTTGTGACACGGGGCGTTGTCCTGTTGGAACATTCCATTTCGATCTGGAAAAACAGAGGACATGCAAGGGTGCAACTGGTCCTCAATGATCTTCAGATACTCTGTAGCATTCATGGTCTGCTCTACCCCAACAACGGGTCCTAGAGACGCCCAAGAGAACGTCCCCCAAAGCATAATTCCACCACCACCGGCCTGTGTATGACCTACTGTACATTGAGGGAGCAGGGAAGATGGCGTATCCTGACACGGTCATCGGCGTGATGAATGACAAACCATGATTCATCTGACCAGGCAACTCTCTCCCACTGATCCATGGACTAATCGCGATGTTCCCGGGTCCAGCGCAGGCGCAGTTGGCGATGACACTTGGTCAGCAAAGGCACACGAGTGGGACGTTTGCTGCGTAGCCCCATATCCAACAGTGTCCGTTGAACAGTGTGCTCCGATACTATTCTACTTGACCCTGCATTGTATTGGGCTGTCAGCTGAGCCACTGTCTGGCTCCGGTTTTGCTTCACCATGCGAGACCGTTTCCAACGACTTTTTCTTTGATAGCGTCTGGACGTCCAGCACCATGTCATCTATTGCTGGTTTCACCGTTATTCAACCACTTTGCATAAGTACTAACAACTGCAGATCACGAACAACACATGAGTCGTGCAGTTTCGAAAATACTTTTTCCGAGCCTTCGAGCCATTACAATCTGCCCTCTATCAAAGTCGCTTAGATCCGCAGCCTTTCCCATCACGCACAGAAGTAAGTGAGAAAAATGGTTCTTCAGACTCTCAGGCAGCAGTTAAATACCACTTCCACCTGACCACGTGCCTTCCACGTCATCCAGGCGAGTTCATTGCGAAATGTAAGGGTGGTCATAATGTTTTGACTCTTGAGTATATGTGATTGGCGATATTGAGTTCTCCCAACTATTTCTATATTTAACCCTTGTTTTTATATTCGTCTTCTTCTTTTACTGTCGTAACTAGCTAAACGTAAAAAAAAAACAAAGTTTTTGTAAAAACTAAAGAATAACTCGATTTTACTACATATAAGCTTTTTCAATAAGACCCAACATATCCAACCGTCATACGAAAAACTGAATATAACAAACCAATTTATATTCACTCTCTATCTCTCTCTGCTTCTTCATTATTGTGGCTCTTATTTTTAGAATGTATTCACTTCTGTGGGGCAAAAATTGCAATATCTACTTTCAGATTACACAATATAAAATTAATTTATTCGTATTAATATCTCTGACATTTGAATGTGATTCAGCCTTTTGAAAAAGGTATTTCGATTAACTGGTGCAGGTTTGAGTATACTTTTATCTGAAAAATGACGTCTCGTTGAATGTCGGTCCATGTATATGTGATACATTCAGTCATAAAATAATTTGAATCATCCTATTTTCACAACACAATTCTCTGTTGCTGGATTTTAAAAAAATCCACTGTATTGTGCATATAAATAGTTCCAGATTTTGAAATAATTTTGACATTCACACAAAATTGTAAGAAATGTCAAATTCATTATTTCCAATGGGCTGCGGATTGGTGTTTTACCATTGCATACTTAGTAGCTTCCCGGAAGTTGGTATCTCTTTTTAGTGCCGAACCGTATTGGCGGATACCAATCGCCACAGGTAATTTTGACACCCAGTTTTTCCCTGGAGGGAGGTTCTTGAGCTCTGATGATGCGAACCTGTACTAGGATTAATATTGCTGAGATCGTTCAAGCCAAACAGACACTCTACAGATCTTTTACATTGCGTATAATCATACGACACGGCCGCTTTCAATTTTCTGCATCATGAAAATCCACCGACTTGGGTCGGGGTCCAGCTCGCAACCTTCGGTGCAGAAGGCTAGTGACAAACCAACCACGCCACCCAGCCGGCTAAAATGTCAAATTCTTGTCAGAACTAATATACAATTTATCAGCTTCATTGATAGAAAAAACAAAAGACTTGAATTCAGAAGGAAAAATGTAACACAAACAAGAGAGAAAATGCAAATTGTTTTAGAAGTTGCTATAAAAGTGTAATATAGTGTTTTAAATACAATCCCAAGGTGGCTAAATATTTGTAGAGTTTTCACTTTTGATAGTTTATAACCAGAAGTACTGGACATATTTTAATAAAATCAAGTTGCTGGACATAAGTCATCTTAAAACTTACTACTTTCACAATATAAATTTATACTGTAAATGATACAATTAGTGAGTGAAATCGTGGCAATTCGGGCCATCTTCCAGAAACTCTGTTTCCAAGCTTTGGATATATCTGAGACAGAAAAGAGACGAGGTGAAATTGCCCTCACCAGATTCTACATATGCTGTATATATTTAGTCTGATTATATGACTGGCTAATTCATCCCACGAATATTCTTATTTTCCAAAAGTTCCTGGGGCAGTTGAAGTGTATGTAGCCTAATTTTGTTATTCTTTGAAATGAAATAAGTAAGATTTGCTGTCTAGGGCTCCAACATACTTCAGAACACCATTTGACTGTTAGTCAAATACGTAGGGATATGTAAATCATGACAGCTGATATCTCAAACATCCGCTGGTATACCAATTTCTTTTTCAAATGTTGAAGGATTTCTAATGGGACCTTATCTTCTTCCAGATTAAGTACGTAAAAAATAAATGGTCATGCTGAATTTGGACTCAGCAAAGACAGAAGTTTTCTGATGATTCTTGCTGAATATCTATGTGCTTGATGCACCATGCTATACGAGCATGGTACATCAAGAAGAGAACGGAACTCACACTTCGGAACTCATTTTCTGGCTAACACACTTATTTCCCGCAGTAATCTGGGGTTATTTTAATTTGAGTATGCACGACTGCAGGAAGTTCATGTGACAGTTGAGAACTTGTATCAGTGTTATGCTTCGCTGAAGGAAACAAGATATCAATCATTGGCATGACCAAATAACTTTAGCGCGTTTTTCACATGTTGTATTTTACAATAATGCAACTAAAGAACTTTTTACTAACAGAAAGTATACGATGGCTTTCTCTATCGACTTCCAAATATTCTTCGTCTTGTCTATGTCTTGCATGTCTGTCATGATCTCTTTGACGTTCTTCTTCTCGATGTTGATGATCTGATCTACTAACGATGGCTTTCTTTCTTCCATATTCTTCGTCTTGCGTGTCTGTATGATCTCTTTGACGTTTTCTTCTCGATGTGAGATCTAATCTACGTATACGATGGCTTTCTCTATCGGCTTCCAAATATTCCTCGTCTTGTCTATGTATTGCATGCCTGTCATGATCTCTTTGACGTTCTTCTTCTCGATGTGGAGGATTTAATCTACGTATACGATGGCTTTCTCTATCGGCTTCCAAATATTCCTTGTCTTGTCTATGTATTGCAAGCCTGTCATGATCTCTTTGATATTCTTCTTCTCGATGTTGAGGATCTGATCTACGTACACGATGGCTTTCTCCTTCGGCTTCCAAATATTCTTCGTCTTGCGTGTCTGTCATGATCTCTCTGTCGTTCTTCTGCTAGTAGTTGAGGATCTGATCTACGGGTTTGCATTCCTGTTCTATTTGCAACATTGTCAAGTGGATTTATTAGAGAACGTGACCGTTCTGCTCGTCTCTGTTGATGTTCCTCACGGTCTGCTTACCTTTCACTTTTTCCAGTCAACGTTCTTTTCCTTTCCATTTTCAGGTTTCAAAAAAACTTTTCTCACTTTTAGTTTTCAAAATAATTTTCACACTTTTAGTTTTAAAAAAACTATTTTCACTTTACACTATATATCTTATCACTTTATCACTTTTAGTTTTAAAAAAAAACTGTTTTCGCTCCACACTATATATTTTATCACTTTACTGTTTAAAAAAAGAATTAAATTAAAAAAGTAAAATCAGAGCCTTTTATACTTGTTTTCTGAACTTTTTTTGCGAAGATTTCCTCATTTTTGTGAAGATTTCCTCCAAAATGCTGGTAGATTTTTTTTAAAAAACGTTTTGCAAACAATAAATTTACTAGGTAAAATTTGAGAAAATTTTGTTATAAACTAGCGAAATTTAGGAAAATTTGTAGGAAAATTCGTGAAAAATATGGGAAAATTTAAATATGATTCAGCTTATCTAGGGCACAAATGCGACCCAATGCCGAAAACCCGAGGTCAATTGGTTGCTTATTGACTGAGAAAAAGGTACGACAAAATATGGAACGAAGACGAAGAGGAAGACGAAATTTGCGTCTTAATTGTGCTTTTGTTCCACTACGTGAAAAACGTGCTAAAAATACCGATTCCCTTTCATCGTCAAAGCTATTGAACGAGGTTACCAATAAATTCCTTCTACAGGTCCAGTTTCCTTTAACCATCATCTTAAGTCAGTGCTTCTCAAACTTACAATATTTGCGACCAATTTTCAATCATAATTTTCATCCCACTCCCCTCCATAAGTATTGTACACTGAAATGCCTCTGAATAAGGAGTAGCAAGGGTTATTCAAATTGTATAGCGCTGAGCATCATTTATACGAAAGTTTTTACCACTGTGGTAACTGCATATATAGCGCGTACTGGGTTATTCTAAATTAGTTGTTGGAATTGGCAGTATGGGTAACTGTTTGAGTTAGCAGCCTTCGATCGCAGACAAATCGTAGGTTCCTGACGCATGGTCCATTCAATTTCCGAAATCATCAGACAAATATGATTTTCAAGGTCCATAGTGTGAAGAGTATACCAACAAATATATGGATGAGGGATAAAAAACTGGCGATCAGGGAAACTGCTAAGAACAATTAGCCTTGACAGTGCATGGTGAGAGATGGCTCAGGCGTATTGTACGTAGCCAGAGAAGCCAAACATTAGCTCAAATTACTACCCAGTTGAATGACGGTCCCAGTTGTACAGTAAGTAAATGGACTGTGCAACACTCGCTTCATCGTATCGGTTTCGAGAGCCATCAACCTACGAAGCCCAACTCGTTACTAGGTAAGTATACCTTAATTCAGAGGCACTTCAGTGCATTAATTCAATAATAACGTACTTTAACGCAAAAGCTACGCTACGACTTTCATTATAAGCCAAACAAATTATCAAGATAAGTATTACATTTTGTTTTTACAACTCATAGGGTCACTCATAATTATTAGACTTGCCCTTAAATTAGAATTGATAAATTTATGTTCAAATACATCGTGCAGAACTGATACATTTATATGTTTATTATATCAATGCAAATGTGTATTTCATTTTTTATTATGTCGGAATGTATTTTGTTTTGCTTCCTTTCCCTAAATTAATATTCTTTTAAAATAATCTTTTATCGACTTATTGATATACTCGCGGCCCACTGGTAGGATTATCACGCCACCCTATGGGGACACGCCCAATAGTTTGAGAAACGCTGTCTTACGTTGCACACAAAACTGGGTTTTACCATAACGTTGTGAAGATGACTAGTTTTGAGATAAATCTGGAATAACATCCGGAAGAAACTTTCGGTCATGCTACTCCTTTGTTAGATATTGGACAATGACAACAAACAAGTGAATACTTTTTGAAGATCTAATGACTATGATGTCAATAAACAATGATAAATCAATTTACGAAAGTCATTGAGATGTTAGAATGAATGAAATGCAGAAATATAGACACGTAAACATTACAAAACCCCTTTTTTCCTCTCTAAATCTGTAGCCACTCGCATGTGTGCACTAACACAATCAAAACTAAGAAACTGCACCTTTACATTTATATTTTATTTAGTATTTTTGGAGAAATTCGCCTATATATGCTCTTAAGTTTGAGCTCCAAGAACGGGAGTTGGTAATATTTTCTCTGAGAATTAAACGATCTCTGATGTACATTCACGAGTGAGTGAATGTTAACTCCATACTGTTCAGCTACTCGAGGTGTTTTGGTGACGGACCTCGTAATTTTCAACCATGGTCAATGACGAGGAGAAGACCTGAACTGGCCATCCCCTCTCCTAACTTCCTCACAAGACGTATGAGCCTCGACACACTTACATATGGTGGATATACCTCTGCACGGCAGATCTTGAGTGGTACTAGACTCGAACTCATAACACGCTGGCTACGAGACCATTACCTTAACCACTAGGCTACCGCTGCCATTGTGCATACACGAAGATGTGCCAGCAATTGTTAGTTCAATGATAAGTGAATTTTGTGAAGTTATTGGTGGTGTCGCTTAGAGACTGAATTAAGAAAAGGATATTAATAAACTTACAGGAAGATAGAAACAGTACTTAAAGTGTCGTACTTTTGTATGCGTAGAGCTCAAAGCTACGGCAAACGACATGAGTCACTAAGCCCTTTGCCATGATGAGTTCCGTGGATCTCGATGTGGCCTTTGCCGATGAGGTGGCATTGATAACAACAACATCAACAAAAGAGTTAGACGCACCGAGACTTCATTTACATATAAGTAGTATTTATATTTTAATTTTAGTTGGGGTTCGGTTAAGGTAACCATTTTACGTGTAGAAGTGTTTTTGATACTTTGATTGAGAATAAATAAATATATTTCAAAACTTCAATTATGCCCCAATTGAATTAAGATTATACGAAATCTGTTAGGTCTAGTCTGTTACTGCTTAAATGCCTTTTTTTAAGGAACCCAAATTTTTTAAAAAAAATCAGCATTGGTTGAAATACAGTGCTTTTCAAACTTTCAATACTTGCAACATATAATCAATCATGTTTTTCCTCGCATTCCCTTCCATACATTAACAATGTAAGGAATTCAATAATAATATGACGCTAAACCTACAAAACGATTTTAACCTCTTTAGTGCCACCGACGAATATAAACGTCTCGCTGAGCCAGTGCGTTAATTACTTGGGACGTATATATACGTTTTTCTGAAGTGTGATCTTTTCTTTGAACTGTGCTCTATAAAATTATTCCGAAGGCTTTAGAATGCAATATCATGACCTTGACAGTGTTCGCGAAGGATTTACTTATTTCAGACGATTTGCTTATTTATTCCTTTTCTACTCTCTCCCCCCTACGCAACACATACGTTCCCCTTCGTGTTAAACAGTGGGATTGGGGAGCGTATCACGTATTTTTTAACTGGCATTTAAAGGATTAATTAAAAAAATGTACAAATTAACACGATAAGTGTGTTCATTTTTGAAAATAATTTTACATATGACGAGCCCATGGGTCATTGATAATTATTAAACTTGTTCTTAACTAAGTATTGTTTAAATTAGTTTGCATAACGCAGTACTAATATATAAGTGTTTTATATAGTGTAAATGTGTATTTTATTTTTTATTATGTCAGAGAGTATTTTGTTTGTTTAATTTCAGTAAATAAATAATTTTTTAAAATTATACTTTGTTTTCGAATTTTCAATATGCTCGCGCCCCGCTCCTAGGGTTATTATGCTCTGCAGGGTGGGCGCGCCTCCAGTTTGAGAAATGGCTTTGTAATATAAATATTCATTAATATGTACATAATCCATATATTTCAATTACAATGTTCCTATTTCACTAAAAGTTTCGAACTGAATGACGAGAAAAAAAGATACACAACTAACCACAAAATATGTGATTCATTCCTTAACTATTCACCGCCACATGGTAGCAATCTTCGAAACTTCAAACTAAACCATAATGCACACAATGGCACTCATTTTCTCTTTAAGTTCCCGCCGAGACGGGGCAAGAGAATAAATCCTACTTTATTCATGCTGTGGAGTCGACGTAAGCGATCTGCTGTCAGTGTAAGGTTCCCGTTGAGGTCCGGGCGAATAAATCACTTCATCTTGATGTTTCTCCCCCTGAAGCATTTGTTGGTCGGGATGATGAATAGTACATCGCTTCCTGCGATGTCTATTGAGAGTTTGGGATGCAAACATCGGCACTCAATAGACCTGGACGCATTCCTGTGAGCGAGAAGCACAATATTTTCGGAATGGAGGTGTCGATGATGGAATAGAAGGCGTAAAGATAAAGAATTGGGTGTGTATGGTGTGTCTGAGGAAATAATATGCCAAAAGTATGTTTGGGGGATAATTTATGGAATATCTGAGAATCGATTTGGTGAAGAAGCATCACTGTAATAAACAAATTAAGCTAAATTAGGCATATAATACATATTCTGTTCCATAGAGAAGGTAGTTATGAACCCGTGGCGCATGGGCAACACATGACCCTCTGAAGGCATTTTAGTGGGTAATTTCAAGAAAAATTGCCTTGTCTGCTTTTTCTTGTAAAAAAGTGCCATTTTTTCTGTTAATTTGGATATTCAAAACATTTTATTGATGTGTCATATAAATTTGAGATAAAATTTTGTTAAAATTCAGACGTTTTCAAAATTTTTATTATATTTTAAATAGTTTTAAATGTATAAAAAAAAGCTGACTATGCATAAAATCTCAGAAGTTTTCGGAAGGAAAGGTAGATTTTAACCCGCCATCACTCGCGTGAAAAAAACGACCTAAAGTTCTCACGAGGGGTGTGTCATACCTAAGGGTGTTTACATAGTGTTTTTACCGTAAAATTTGTATACAAAGATTGAAAAGGAAAGAAAACATATTTATTACATTTTTCACACGTAAATTTAGTTTTTCTGTTCTTTTTATAAGGGCATTCAGTGCATTGTTTATACACTCCTTTAATCTCGTCGTGAGTGAGTGCGATGTTTTCGCTGGATCTTAATTTTTTTTTAATCTGTCTCTTTTTCAAGCTGAACATATAGGAGTAAAATTCTCTATTCTTTAAATTAAAAAAAATTGAATTTTATTTTTTATTTTCCCTTATGCTGTTCCAGAAATAGTTTTTTTTCTTCAAAAGTTCATTTGTAAGTGGATAAGATGTGTACCAGTTATCTCCTTTAAAATTACTTTCTTCTCAAATGTTTTTGTGTGTCTACATATAAAACATTTATTTTCAACAGTGTCTCCTTTTTCTAAATCTGGATCGATTTCAGTGGAGGAATCATACTTGCTGTTATACTCTTCATTTGCTTTTTCCCCATCATAACCACGAAGAGAAACTCTTCATCTGAAAATACTGTTGTTGTACTATCTCTTAAATACTGTATTCATTAAATTAATTAAATATCACATTTCTTAATTGTAACTACAATAATAAGCCATAGAATAACGAAGATTTAAAACGTGCTCATGCTTTCAGAACTGTAACGGTGATTGATGCGCAGGGTATGACATACCCGAAGAGGTAATATCCAAAAATATATATTTAGAATTCGCCTACAAGTGAAGGCCCCTCAAAGGATATGACCTTAAAGTCAGCTACACGAGAAACTATCCATATTCCAAAAAGGGTTAAGGAGCATTGAAAAAAGTTAGATGGTGGGTATGACACACCCTACGCGAGAAGTGCCGGGTTAATACACACACAAAATATTCTAATTTGACTTCCATTTAACGTTATTGAAACCGATATATATGTACCAATCTGTAACACCATCCTTAGAATCAGTTGTGGTCTTGAAAAACAAAATTATCTTTCCTATTTTAATTTCCTTTCCTTACTTTTTTGATAGTCGTGTGACACAAGGATCATTGTAAATTTATTGATGTGTTCCGTGTATCAATGTGGACTTATTGATATGGCACTCGAACGTCAAAGGTTGAAGATCCTTATGATAGATGGAAAGCAAAAAGTTTTTAAAGAAAATTGCGAATACACCGAATTTTTTTTACAAGGTAAATACGTTCCTTTGAAAACCGTGCAAAAAAATAATGTAAAAAATACACGCAACATATGATAAACTTGGTGATTTGTTCCACAACTTTAATAAATCGTTTAAGATGAAAGAATTCCAAATACTTTCCCAAAAAACCATCCAAAAAATAATAATGAAATCCACTTAGATATTTATAAAATAAAAAACAGTGCCTTTTTAGTACAAATATTAAAATTAGTACATGGTGAAAAATCAGTCTATAAGTACATATACCGTATTAAAATTCAAGTTGAAATTAGAATAAAACTACTAACTATCAAAACAACTATATATACACATATATATGTATATTTCAAAAATACACACAAAATAGTTATAAACCTAAGATAACTATAGTAATGATAGAATAAAGACTTAGCCACAGTGATACTAAAGCAAACTCCTGGCCTTAGAAACCAGGATTGCAGGTTTAAACAAAGTTTTTCGGCCAGCCAACCTTCACCTGATTTTGTGAATACTCTGGGCCATAGGGAAAGTAAGAATGTTCTAGAGAAGTTTAACTATTATTACAAATAAAACCATAATCTATTAATAAAACAATGACATTATAGCCTATAATAATTACTAGAATTTAAACAAAGCTAAAACAATTATATAAAAACTTGCCATGTGAGTACAGCAAAACCATAATCCCGGGCAACGGAAAGGTTATAATATCTGTAACGCATAAAATTAGTAAGTTTTGATAAAATAATAACAATTATATATATCTAATATATAAAATCCTCGTGTCACAGTGTTTGTACCCAAACTCCTCCAAAACGACTAGACCAAATCTTATGAAATTCTGTGCGTATATTCAGTAGGTCTGAGAATAGGACGTAAACTATTTATCATTCCGATATTACAATTAGTTGAGAAGATATTAATTAAAAACCTTTAAAAACCCCTGTCTGTTGTTTCGCTTGGCGTCGAAAATGGGTTTTGCGCCAGATGTGAAAATACTACTCTGTCAGAGAAAAAAGAAAACCCAGACCCAGAGAAAAATTATAGGAAGATAAATACATCCCTGTCATTTAGGGAAGTTGTACATAATACATTTCTGTTGAGATTTATTCCATGTGAAAGAATTTTATGATATTTTGAAAAGCACAGATGATTGAAGGATTATTTCGTTAAGATTAATTTTTTATGAATATGCTGAAACATATAAAACATAATGAAAAACGTTTTACAGAGTTAATTTTTGAACTAACATCCATATTTTTATATTAAATACACTTTTAACCCGGTAGTGTTCTTCTGTCTTTCTCACACAATAAGCTTTCTCTCCCTCACTAAAGTTTAGGGTCTAAACCGTTTTCGGGCATTATTATTGATTGTGCATCGATCGTAGCAGTGATGCTTATACTTATCATTTTACTTTCTCAGTGCAACTCTCATATTAAGTATATTCTTATGCTAAATGTATCATCAATTTGCAGTGCTATAATTATTTATTCCCATTTTTCTCAAGATAGTTCTCCCGTTCAGTTAATTAAGTGATTTCAGATAAATCAATAGTTTTCAACATGTGTCACGAGCTCTCACCAACAGCTATTGTGTTACCTGTATAAACCATTTCTGCACATTTTTAGACATTTTGAGTTCTTATTTATTATTTATTAGTTTATTTATTATTAAACGCCAATAAATAAAACTGTAATACTCAGTGCTCTCAAAAGTTTCGGGAATCATTTTCAATGTAAAGAGAAAAAAATACGTATTTTATAATTGTGAAAGGTAAAGGTAAAATAATAAAAGAACAGATACATTATCAGTATACTGTTTTCTAGAATTAAGTACTACAATTTGATCTATTTGTGTGTTTTGTACAGTAAATAATGCAAGAAAGACGCAAAGGGTCTGATTTAGGCCGTCGAATTACTAAATCTACAGCCATGCGAAATACAAGAGATCAAAGAACAGACGAACAAATCTAACAGGATAATGAAGATATGCATGTGAATATGGCACAGTTGCGTAAATCACAATCACAAGAGGTATGAGTTGAACAAAATCAACAAAGACGACTAGAACAAAGACAAACGCGTCGATTCCTATTTGACACACTCAGATCAAATGACCAACAACGCCAACAAGTACATCGAGCATTTACATCCGAATAATTCTGTCGTCTAGCATTGGAGCATGAGACCAATGTTAAATATTAAGCTCATTCGAATGTGACAGTTGGTGATATGGACAAAGAATGTCCGCATTGTACCGCACTTAAATTTAAAAATGTGCCAGCCGGGATGTATTGCGCGTCAGGAAAAGTGCAACTACCGGAAATTGAAACACTACCTGAACCATTGAATTGTTTACTTATCGGTACGGATCACCGATTCTAACCTGTTCCTGAAGTCAATTCAAACATTCAATTCATGTTTCCAAATGACATCGTTCGGAAAAACAGTTAAAAATAATGCTGCAAATGGTCAACAATTTAATTCAACATTCAAAATCAAAGGCCAAGTTTATCACAAAGTGGGCTCATTGCTGCCAATGCCAAACGAACCACATAACATTTTACAAATTTACCATCTTTCCTCTTTCAGTCATATACCACATCCCCACACACTTACAATGAGTTAGTTATTTTTTATTTGTGACTCCCAAAATATTCTCTAGAAATAATTTATTTGGCAAAACAACGTTTGTCGGGTCAGCTAGTGTATATATATATATATATATATATATATATATATATAATTAATCAATTGCTAGAGTAATAGAGAGGAGTAGTTGACAACAAATGCGATTATTGCAGAAAATTTCCACATTGAATTAAAAAAATTAATTTGAACATAAACTTTTATAAATGAATGAATATGAACTTTTTAACTCTGTTTTATACATGAATTGCATTCTTTAATATTTCATTGGATGCTTATAAGCCTTTATAAGTATTCAGCGAAATACTTATAAAGACAATTTTTTCTTTTTTCAAAATTTATATTACTTTTTGTTCTATCTTTAGTTGTGTTGCATAGTTAACATTTTCCGCTTTATAAAATTCGAATTTTCACCTACAATTTCCGTTACATATTTTTCAAGTTTCTCATGCTCCTGTGTTCTGAGATAACGTCAGAATCCGAGTATTTACTTTTCTTTATAATAACCACGAAAAATTATTTTTTTGCAAAATACGATTTAGTTTTTCACACTTTTCAACTCAACCATACTTTATATGATTTATTTTTCAGTACGTATCGCTTTTGGACCAGCGATTTCATAACGAATATTAGCAATAAAACGACTCTTCAAAAATCACACATAACAATTTTAATTTTACTTATATATTTTACAAACTATTGTTTGCAGATATGTGTCTTGATCATATTTTGGAGTATATATGTTTTTTAAAATGTCATTTAATTTGATAGAAAATGACTAAAATTTGAATTTTTTCAGTACGGTAGAAGGTCGTTTATTCGAATCAATTGGGACTGGACACCGTTCAGATGCGCGATTGTTCGGATAACCGAAAACTGAATGCGATCCATGCAGTATATGATAGCGGACACTATACAAATAATGAAATCATCACATACGGGAAACATGCTTGAAGAAAAGGCAAAATGGGGGCAAATATCGCATTTTTACCTTGATTGTGGAAAATAATCACTTATTTTTCGCTGTACCATTATACACCTTCGTTTTTTCACTGCAAGGTCTCTGATTCTCTTCAGCATTAGTAGTTGAGTAGGACAGCCCGCTGAATGTTGTTCGTGCCACTCTATAGCTGTCTCTAATGCATAAAACGCGTCAGAATTTGATGGACCTTGCCACTTTCGTTGTTGTTGTCCTCGTCTTCATCCGTTTCATCGTCGAAGGGACGGCTTCTTCTTGCACGGAAGCCACTATCTCGTCATTGTTTAGCATTTGAAATCCACAGTCTTCTGCATCATATGCCATCCAGGTTTCTACATCAACAAAACACAACAAAAGAGCTCGAATACACCCCCTCTCTTGGAAACAAACTGACTTAATATTCCTCTCAGATGCTTACCAAATAACACAACTGAAATTCCCCAAATATCCCTGACCTTGGGTTTTCCCGTCACTTTTGGCCTCACAGGAAACAATTGTTGAGCATTGCACTGTTCGAAAACGTATCCTGACTTTGGTTCGGATATTTGAGGTTTCGGATAAACGACATTCTACTGTATTGAAAAAATACTGAAACAATTCCACTTTTTTTATAACAACATAGTCTTTTATTTCTTATTATGAGGTTTTCAAATTCAGCTGAATTCGATGATATAATGCAATATTTAATTACAAAGCTTAACTTTATAAATGCATTACGTATTAAAATTTGCTACAGATAAAATATGAAAAACAATGCAATCCAAAAAAAATTCTTTGATACCAACAGTTTAAGGAATAGTATATAAAATATAGTATATCTGAGGTTGGCAACCTATGGCACGTGACGCGGTATAGTTCTCAGTGGCACTCTGCCCTATTCCTCACATTTGGCAATTTTTGAGTGAATAGAAGTTTATAAATTTGTATTGGACCTTTTTTTTGTAAAGTTCCCAGAATTATGGACATTTACGGAACTACGAAAAAACTTGAAAGATAACTATAAAAAGGTAAATATTTACTGCTATTTTGTAAATTATTGAACGTCATTGCTCAAATTTAATTTTTTTAAGAGAAAAAATTGCATATACGCTTCATTCAAAATTTGGCTCTACTTATCTATATAAAAAAATTATTTTCTCGTATAAAAAAAATCGAGTCCGCAAAGAAATTATTTAACAACTGAATGCTAATTATGCTATTTATTTTTAAGTTAAGAAATATCTTTAAATGATGCAGAATTAGCATATATTAAAACTGTAAATATCTATATTATTGCTTCTATTCTTTAAATCTGCATGTATTATCGTGGGAATCGAATTGTTTAAACAATATCCTACTGTGTGGCACACTGAATCATATTGGGGAATTGGTTTGGCACGCCACAGTTAAAATGTGGCTGATCCCTTGTATATCCTATGTTATATAATGTAAAATTAGATTATAATATTTATATGAAATAAGTTTTTGTTTTTGACAAAGTATTTTCATTTGGTTCACATATTCTAACTTTATTAAAAAGGTAACCTTAACTTGCATCCGAAACAAAATATAACTAACCCATTGTTCATTTAAATTTCCTTTAAAATTTTTATTATTTTTCCTTTAGCATTTTTAGTTACTTTTAAATAGTTATATATAAAAATTTTATTCTTTAAAATAAAAAAAAAATAAATAAACAGCATTTTGCTCATTTTAAATATGGATGACTGAGTGTTTGAATTAAGATTCTTCAAACATTATACCACGGATATAGATGACAAATTTTGCAATTTTAAATTGCAATCAACTGTCCAAATTAAAATTTAAGATGTACATTACTTTTTAACTTCCTCTTAATGTTATGTGAGGATTTACACACCTGTTTTTGAAAATCATAGCACCATGAAAGTTTCATGCAAATTAAAGAAGCTCACAGGCAGTACAAAAATATTATGATATGTAAATTGTTAGAATTACATAGACATAACGCATGCAAGAATAGAGAAACATCGTCAAAATTTTGAACTGAGCCATAGATTAAACGCACTGAAATTGAGTGTTGAAATGTGTGTATTTTACTTGAATGCTATAAAATACTGATTTGAAGTAACACACAATAACCTCCAGAGACGTCTTAAGGCATGGGCCAATGGGGACTGGGCACAGGGTTTCGGCCTAGGAGGGGGCCTCGTCTCGTTCTCGACTGGTCCTCAATAAGATCGTGATCCAAATGATTTTTATGGTTTATTATTATTCCCAAATATATTCTCCAAAAACAGGGAATTGTGAGCTGTACTTTAGTAGTAAGAGTGCATTTTTATGTGATGACGTCGTTCATGTCTAGGCAAAGGCCTAACATTATACACCATCGTTATTCATTTAGTCAAAAAGTGGTAATAGGCCGAGATGGCGTCTGTCTAGGTTTGTGAGTTTGTGAGTCACGCAAATTTATTTTTCGGTGTTACCGTTTGTTAGAGTATTTGACAACATATGCTGTGGAATGTCTACTTTCAAAGTTACGGGGGGGGGGGAGGCTTGCTTTTGCATGGGGCTCAGGGCCTCAAGAAGTCTTAATACGTCTCTGATTATGTCTCGATCAAAATGTAGCAAGTAATTCTATAGGGCTCAGTGATGACCCTGTGTGAGGTAGACTTCCGAATTTTAAAAGCGCCACTTGTTTGGGGTGTAGTTACAGAAAAGGAACCAGCTGCCCACTAAAGAAGGCTCGTACATTCCAAGGAACATGTGTAAGGAATGATCTAAGTCATCCTTTAGTGGGGAAGGTCGGAAGGAAGATTAGCTATATTCAAAAATAACTTCAATTTATTCTCAGTTATTAGCAACATAGATTCTGTTAACTTAAGTTAAGAAATGCACCCAAATACAAAGTATGGAAAACAATAGAGAGGTAGATGAGATACGAGAAAACTTTAAATAATCAGATCACTTACGTCTAAGAAATATCTTCTAATTCTTAGTGACATAATCTAATTTGATTCCTAATTGACAAATCGTCAACTTTAATATTACAATAATCAGCTACGAAGTATCCACAACTCGCTTCACGTTTAACCAAACACTGCTAGCCTTAGCAGTCTAACCTCTCTCTGTCTAACTCGAAAGTTTAATCTTTATATACAAGTCTTAATTTACATGCTCACATCTTCGAAGGAAGGCTTTGAATAAAAAAAAAATATATGGACCCATT
The DNA here is from genome assembly GCA_019973975.1 of Trichonephila clavata. Classification (NCBI taxonomy): domain Eukaryota; kingdom Metazoa; phylum Arthropoda; class Arachnida; order Araneae; family Nephilidae; genus Trichonephila; species Trichonephila clavata. The sequence continues at coordinate 140,091 of BMAO01021062.1, read as the reverse complement.
TCCCCCAAGAGGACTGTTAGTAAGAAGAATACGAATAGATCCGTGGCACATGTAGATGGGTACTGCCCTGCCTAAATACAATTCGGGGAAGCATTGTAGGGGGATTGTAGTTCGGGCTCTTTATTATTTTTTTTATCTAGCACCCGCTGTCCCGGGTTAAGGTATCAAAATACATGTGACAACTATTTTTTTTAAATAAAGAGATGGGGCTTTTTTGTTACTTTTAGATTTGTTTATTACATTTTAAGAAAACTTTGCTAAAATTAAAAAGAGAAAAAGAAATTATTATTACTAAAATGAGGGGAAAAAACGAGTAAAAATTCACGAAAAATAACATAAACGCTTCTCATTCTGTGCCAAAGAGTTTATGAATAAATTTTGAATTCTGAAGTGTTGCTATGCTATTAATTTTTGAAATGACCTTCAGGAAAAGAGATATTTCAATTTTTACAAAAACAAGAGCGCTCTGTCTCAGTTATTATAACGCGTAACGGGAATAAAACGCGTTTTAAAGTATGACAACTTGCTTAAAGTAATGGCATCGGCATTTATAAAACGCTTGTAGTTTTTATTCTAGAGAACGGAAAATTATAAACTGGGTACATTTATAAATCTATTAAGATGGCCGATCAAACAAAATCATTAAAAAACTGCCCATTTTTGGCAAAATTCACAATTTTAGGGTAGTCGGATACCATAAGGAATTAATCGATTAAAAAATAATAGACTGGGGGCGGGGGCAATACATAGAAATCTCTGATTTTTTTTGCACCTCATAATATACTATTATACCATTTTTATTTTTATTTGTCAGGAAGAATCAGTAGATATTTGGTAAAAACTTTATCCATTTTTTCATCATTGAAATTGTTTTATTAAAAGCTTCCAATTATTGTCATAAAGCGTTGAGTGTTTCAGCTGTAAAAGTACTCTACAACTTTGAAATCAAATAATTAACTTTATAGCTATTTACATTTTCACTAATATGTTCTAAATGCTCCAAAATCATCACACTCGACCTTTTAAGTGATATTAATTTTACGGTTCGCCACCGAAGAGCCAATAGCAGCAAGGTATTTAAAATGTTTCAGAAATGTGTCCCTGATCACACTTAAAGCCCCTTCGAAATGATAAATGGTCTCTGCAGGTGTTGGAGGTAAATCATTTTGGTGGCGAGCAGGTGGACTCGGTTTCGATGCAGTATTAATTATGCCCTCCGAGGATTATTTTCATTAGTCTTTATCTTTTGGAGGAGGAAAGAGAATTAGTTTCGGGACTCGGATTGCGGTCCGTTGTTTCTAAAATTCTACAAGATTGTGAGAATAGAACAGTACTGGAAACAGAAGATTACTTCAGCTTGTTAAAGACAATGTGTAAATGTAAATGCATAGTTTTGTAAGTATACATATACATTTATAAGTTAAAATAATCAAATAATATATGGAATGTGGTGATATTCCAATTCTATAGAAATATTCTTGATATACTTTTATATAATAAGCTTAAATTCGTTTTTTCAACAAAAAAAAATAATAATGATTCTCAAAAGAAAAAATTCATCATTAGTGCTCCCCAAGCCCTGTCCGCTGAACGGTATCGGTCCATGGATCAAATGGTATCTGGACACCCAAGGAAAATTAAATGATTTCTATTTTATATTTACTGTGGCCTATTTCTCTCGGGTTGAGCGACCTTCCTCGGAAATCACTTTATATTCCATGTTAAGGTATCCGACTACCCTAAAACTGTGAATTTTGCCAAAAATTGACAATTTTTTAGTATGATTTTATTTTATGGGTCATCTTATTAGCTTTATAAAAATACCAAATTTATCATTTTTCCGTTTAACTAGAACAAAACTACAAGTGTTTTAGTAAAAGCAGATGCCATTACTTTAAGCAAGATGTCATACTTTAAAACGCGTTTTACACGAAATGTGATTTTTTGAAAATAATCAAACAGGGTCAGCGATTGCTAAAAAAGTTTTGAACATAACTGAAATTTTTTTCTGTAAGTTCTGTATAATAGTAGAATTGTTTTAACCTTCAGATGTATCAATCACTGTTTTATTACAAAATTGACAATCCCTTATGGGAATATAATCACTGTTTTTTTAAGCATTTTCATATAGTAACCGAGATAAAGTGCTCTAATTTTGGTAAAAAAGAAAATATCTCTTATCCTGAAGGTCATTTCAAAACTGAATAATATAGCAACACATTAGATTGAAAATTTGTTCATAAGCCTTTGGTGCAGAATGGGCCACGTTTATGCTATTTTTTGTCAATTTTTACCTATTTTTTCCCATTTTAGTAATAATAATTTCTTTTTCTCTTCATAATTTTAGCACATTTTTCTTAAAACGCACTAAACAAATCTAAAAATAACAAAAAAATCCCCATATCTTCTTTAAAAAAAAAAAAAAAGTTGTTGCAACCAGTCGGATACTCTAAATCACTTTATATCAGTGTTTCTCAAACTTTCAATATTTGCGGCCTAATATTCAATCATAATTTTATCGCCCCTCCCCTTCCATATAAAAAACAATGGATTGAATTAAATAATACTATACTTTGTGACGCTAGAGATGTAATACGATATTATCCTCTTAAGTCCCACTAGCGTATACATACGTCTCGCTCAACCGGTGAGTTAAATGCCCCGGGCGTATATATACGTCTTTCCGAAGTGCGATCTTTTCTGAGCACTGCTATTTATAAAATTATTCCGAAAGCTTTGGAATGCAATAAAATACCTAATTATACCAGAGGATTTCCCTATTTATTCCTCCCCCTCCCCGATACATCACATACTCGCGCCTACATGGAAAACGGAGACATTAAGGAACGAATCGCATAACTTTCAATCTGTAGAGAAAAGATTATTTATACACTGTACAAATAATCAAGATAAGTTTTAATTTGTGTATATAATTTTAGATGTGACAAGCCCATGGGGTCACTGGTAATTATTTGATTTGTTCTTAATTTAATATTCTTAACTTAATTATAAAATACATTATGCAGTACTGATACATTTATAAGTGTATTCTATCAGTGTAAATGTTAATTTTATTTCTTATTATGTCAATGTATTTTGTTTACTTTCAGTAAATTCATAGTTTTTTAAAAATAATCTTTTATTTTCGAATTTTCAATATGCTCGCACCCCTCTCGTAGAGTTAACATGCCCCCCCCCTCAGGGGGCGTACCTTACAGCATGAGAAACGCTGCTTTATATTCATTTTTTGGTGTAAATGTTTTTTTTATTTTGAAGGAATATTTAAATATTATTAAATTAAAATTATTAAATCAAAACAATCTAATATATAAAGAATCAACGTCTCTTTTCTTAGCGGGCCACAGTAAAATTATCAAACGTTGACTGGATCTCGGTGAAATGTAGTTTGTAATACACTGGTTTAGAGGTCCGTCTTGAATCTATCGAGGCTGCCCTTACGCTTGCATTGTGGGAAATTTTGGAGGACAGAATACTGGCTTACGGGTCATGCTCATCATTTAGCAGTGGTTATCATTAACATTAACAAAATTATGAAGTCTGTCATCAATATGTTATTACTTTGTGTATTTTATACAGCGTTGAACTTTTAAAATACGTAAATCCTGGTTGAACAAGTTCTAACAAACATTTTCCTTGTGAAAAAATATTTATTTTATGTCCTGATGAGTATGGGTATAGTTGTTTCTGGAAGAAGAATTTGTTTACAGCTCCAAGACTCTATAAGAGTAATCTGTTGATTTGTTGACCAACAGGAAATGAAATTTTAAAACATGGCCAAGTAACGTTTGTGATCTTGAATTTACATCTCATTTTCATAATTTTCTACTACATGTTAAATGCAGACCAACGAAATCGATTTTTTCCTCCATTTTAAAACGCAATTTTCTATTTTTAAATAAGCAAAAGAAAAATGAGCAATATTTTTGTTAAAATAAAGCACGCTGAGTTCCTTAAAAACTTAATTATCATTACAAAAATTTTTACTGCTTTTGTGAAAGCAATTGCATTTTCTGTCCCGGTAATTTATCAGTAAACAATTGGTGATTTTTTAAAAAGTTCTTCTAAAAACCTTGAAACAATACAACACTCATAAGCGTTAAAAATGCAATTTACTGGATATTAAAAAAATAATAATAATAACATCACGTGATAAAAGCCAAGAAACATAAAGAATATTATTTCAGATAAAATTCTAAATATAGAATGAAGTGTATATTTATTCTTATAAACAATTAAGCATTGAAATTTTATACTAATTATAAGGAGATAATTTTTAAAAGGGAACAATCAATAACAGAAAAAAATTAATTGTTAATTACAACAAAAAATCCACATTTTATTTTTAACAATCTCGAATTTCAGTACAAATTAACCACATTGGATTAGAAACATTGTTATTAAATCGAATACATTTAGATTGGGAGAAACTTCATTAAACATTTTTATTCTTTTAGAAAACGAACAAAAAAAAAACAATTTATGTATATTTCAAATTCTGCGTTTTTGTCATTTATGCTAGGCATGATGAAATTTAAGTATATGAAAGGAGAAAAAAAATACGCCTTGAATAGATCCTCGTAACATTTTTAAAAGTTTGTCTTCTTAACTTTCTCCCGACCATTTCTTAAATTCTTCTATACATACTCTAAATAAAGGTCTTATACAGGTTCATAGATCAAGGTATTTTAATTTTTATGCTTGTTTTATTTTATTCCGGCTATGAGCCAAAGGAAAGTTGGACTTTATATCTGAAATAATTTCTTTATTACTCAATTGTAAGAGTTTAAAAAAATATTATTATTTATGACCATTATACCCTCTTAACCATTGCATTATACGTAGATATAAAAAATACTTTCATGATTCCTTTTCTTATTTTATACTTTTAAAAGTATAATACATACTTCATTGAAATTTAACATATCGTTTAAATCAAGTATAAACTCTGATATATATTTCATTTCGGATTTATTTACACTTAAATGTCTTTAATATTTTAAGTAATTTATAAAAACATCAGATATTACTCAAAAGTTATTTTTTGAATTTATTATTATAAAAATAAAGCAACCATTTTCTTCACGTATTATTTGAACATACAAAATAGGTTAGATATTTTTCATTGCTTTACTTGAAAGATATCATTCATCATTCCCTGCAGATGAGCTGTCGAGCGGGGAAACTGTATTTACATGCATATCTTGAAAGAATACTGCATTCAAAGCAAATCTACTGGAAAATGATACAATAATATATATATATATATATATAATTTCATATTTTTGAGAATAAGATTTTTTGATGCTTACAAATAAGTTTATAAATAAAAAATAATCTATGTAATTTTATTTGTATGGAGAAACCAGTCTTATTTAATGAAAATCTTTAAAAGGCTTATTAAATTCGGCAGTTTTTTTTTATTAGAATGATGCCTATATTCTCTTATGTTCTTTTTTTTTAACCAAAATTGTTGATTGTAAAGAGTGGAAATAATCAATGATGTTTAATATTTAACATTTCATGACAAAACTCTACTTGCTTTAAGTTTTTGTTGTGATTCTTAATAATGTCACATTCTAAAGCATGGCGATGGCTATTGCAATAGATTTTGGATGAAAAAAATTTTAATTCCCTTTAAGGTATCCGACCGATTGCGACAACTTTTTTCTTAAAAAAATGAAGATATGCGTATTTTTTTGTTGTTTTTAGATTCTTTCAGTACATTTAAAGAAAAATATGCTAAAATTAAGAAGAGAAAAATAAATTATTATAACTAAAATGGGAAAAAATGGATAAAAATTGCAAAAAATAACCTAAACGTGGTCCATTCTGTATCAAAGGTTTATAAAGAAATTTTCAATTTTTCATGATGTGTTGCTATGTTATTCATTATCGAAATGACCTTCAGGATAAGAGATATTTTAATTTGTACAAAAACTAGAGCACTTTAGTTATTTATTATATGAAATTGCTTAAAAAAACAGTGATTATATTCCCATAAGGGACTGTTAATTTTGTAATAAAACAACGATTAATAAATGTGTAGGTTAAAACACTTCTACTATTATACAGAACACGTACACAAAAAATTTCAGTTCATTATTTTCAAAACTTTTTTTAGCAATCGCTGACCCCGTTTGATTATTTTCAAAAAATCACATTTCGAGTAAAACGTGTTTTAAAGTGTGACATCTTGCTTAAAGTAATGACATCTGATTATACTAAAACACTTGTAGTTTTTGTTCTAGTGAACGGAAAATGATAACTTGGTATTTTTATCAAGCTAATAAGATGGCCTATAAAATAAGTTATAAAAAATTGTCCATTTTTTTTGCAAAATTCACAATTTTAGGGTAGTTGGATACCTTAATCGCCAAACAAACAAAAAAGAAAGATACATTTTTCATGCGTTTCCTGGACTGTGCAAAATGAATAAGAAGGAAATAGGACTTCGTATTGGAACGGAGTTTCAATCACTGTTCAACGCCAACAGTCTAAGGTCTTGATTGCACAACCTCAAGATGACAGTAACTGCACACAAGAATTAATTTTGAGAAAACTATGCAACATGATTCGGCGGAAACTTTTTGAAAAAACGACGTAGACAAAGAGAAGTTCTAATCCTACTACAAGCAATCCAAAAATCATTGGGTGCTAACATTTTAAATACAGGGTGCGGCAAAATAACCCTCCTCAGTTTCAAAATGCAATAACAAACAAACAAAACAAGATACAAAAAATTCTTTTAGTTGTGAACAACAAATGCGATGCCATTTTACATTAATTGGTTTTAAAAATTTTGTCCGCTAAATGGCACCCTCCAATGGTGACACATTGACAAAGTAATTTCCGGTGGAATGGCAGCAACTGTTTGTGTGATTGCCTCTTTTAGTGCTTACAGGGATGTAGGACGCTGTTTGTACACTTGAGGGTTTTCTGCTGCCCTGTTGAGAAAATTTTGTTTACTCACTGTGTCCGACAAGTGGAAGTGCGCCTTATCACATGAAATCAAAACAGCACCATGGGAAATGTTCTGGAGAACTTTCGGGAAAGACTTCGTCAATGTGTCACCATTGTAGGATACCATTTAACGGGCATAGTTTTTTTTTAAACCAATTAATTTAAAATGGTATCGTATTTGTTGTTTACAGATAAAATACTTTTTTCTGTATCTTGTTTTGTTAGTTTATAACTGCTTTTTTAAACTGGGGAGGGTTTTTTTTTTGACGCACCCTGTACATAGCGTGCTTTTTCCCCAATTTTGCCTATATAGTGAATTAACTAGGATTTATGTGTGTTACTCGGTATATTTTCCCTTTTCTATTCACTTTTGTACATATATATATTACATTGTTATGTTCCTATATTGTATTTCTTTCACTTCATGTAGGAACTTGCTTTAGTTTACCCTCACAAATTGAATACCGTAAATATGTTAGCTGAATAAAATAATGAATAAATTCTTAATTTGATTTTAAGTAATCACTCTTTGAATCTTAGATATTTTCTTAGAGAGCCATTGAGAAAGATCTAATAGGAATTTACAGCACTCCAATTGCAAAGGCACGTAACAAAATAAATCTTTGAAAAGAAATTATGATATTGTAAGATTCAACTTTTTATTTTTCTGTATGAATCTAGCCGAACTTCTAAAAAATAATACACGCTTTTTATTTAAATTCTTGCCATCTTCTGTTTGAAGGAAATTCGAATAAAAATATATAAAACAAGTAATATAAAAAAAGAATTTAAGTCATTTCCTACTTTGAATGGACGAATAAAAATTATTTTATTAACGATTGAAAATTTGAATAAGATATATATATATATATAGGGAGAAAGTGAACTAATAGTAGAAATTGAAAAAAGAGCATTATTTGTCTGCATTGTGTTGTAACAATGTACACCCGTGTTGGCTATTTTGGATGAAAAATAGATTTTAGACACCAACTTTTGTCATTGTTTAAACAGTTACATTGTTACAACAATGGAGACGAATCTAAGTTGGCGTCGAAAACCGGTAATTAATTGAATTAATTAAACGGTAATTAATGAATTAATATTTGAAAAAAAAACAGTATTACCATCAAGTATCATCCACTACAAGTTTAAAAAATGTATTTGAACTTGATTGGGTGATTAAAAAGTATTTTATAAACGATTGAAAATTTGGGCAATATATATATATATATATATATATATATAGGGGGAGAGTTAACTAATAGTAGGAACTGAAAAAAACCAGCATGTCTGTAATCCTTCCATCTCAACTATACAAGCAAATATTTATCAAGCATTCCTTAAAACTTAAGGGAAAAAAAATCAAAAGCCGAAAAACAAATAGCACATGACCTGCCTAAATTTCAACTTCCATCATTTCAAACCCTAAATTGATTAATCCCCCCTTACTCAACCTCAAATCCTTCCTTATTTGATATTCCACACAGCCTCCATGTATGTACCCAACGTTCCAGCCCTCTAATGTAAATTCACTTCCTAATTTCCACTTGAAGCGAGCTTGTATTGTTCTAAGGTGACTTTACCCCCTTACCAGACTGTTGCGTTTTCGTAGTTAAACGATAAAATATTTACCGATTGCAGCGTCTTTGATGCAGTTAGTTTGGTGGTCGATTTAATCAATAATGGGCCCTTCCTCCCCCCTCCTGCCCACATTGGGGCTGCAACCCACAAACGATATACACATTACCCTTAATTAACTCATGCCTAGGGACCGGAATTGACTTGGTGGACGTAAGCGGGGTTCGGTCTTCGTGGAATGGAGGATTATTGACAAGTCTTGGAGAGGTAGATGTTTCGTTCCGATTTAGAGCTGTTATTACAAGACATCACCTGCCCAGGACGCACGTAAACAACTGGAATGGCATTGATTCAATTTGATTAATTTTTCTTTTTGTAAATTGCTTCCAGCGATTGGGAATTGATTAAGTATCAAAAGTAAGGTAGAACGGAAGTATATGTTTGAGATATGTTTCTCTGTTGCACGTTTTTTAGCGTGAATCGTGTATTAAGTCATTTCTTCTGTTAATATTAATTAAAATGAAGTTTAGACCTTGTTTAGAAATTTAAACAAAATGGTAAGTTAGTAATATTCCTATTTCATTGAATCAAATTGTATCTGAAGTTCTTATACAGTAATTAAATGAATGTTCTATTTATATATAACAAATAGTGGTGATATTTGAAAATTCCTTTGAATCCAATCGTTAATTTCAGAGATATATTAACAAAACTTTTGGCCATTTACTAGGCAATTCAGTCCAAATGTTTATTCCGAAAACAAATGAACATATATAGTTTTCTGTAAATTTTGAAAACATGATATGATTTAATTTAAATAATAATTTTGAAATCAATTTGTCGCAACCTGGCGTTTACAAGTGTGGTTTAAGACACCGAAGAAACAGACAATGTTATAATTTTTAATTTTTTTTACATTTTTAACAATTTAAAATCCTAAGCGACACATGCCGTAATTCTTTGTACACGAAATAATGCTCAAGAAAATTTGGTGTCTCAGCAAATAAAATAAAAAAACACAGATTAATTCATAAAGAAGTTCACACTTTTTATTTTTGACTGATCAGCTTATGATTAATTCAAGCTTAACAACCGTGGGAGCTATCCGAATAAGTTTCCTAATCTGAACTTATAAGATTATCAAATGTACATTTAATCTTTGATCAGATTGGAAATAACTTCTCAGCTTTTTCCTAAACTGCTACAGTTCTCTTCAAAACTGCTTCCCTTTTATTTCCACTTTTCCGAACGGTAAATGCTTACCTGAGTGTAGCGTAAGAACTACAGATTCATTACTAACGACTAACTCTAACACACCCATTGTAAAAGTTAACAACACTTACAATAGCATACGATCAAACTATCTCTGTGGAAGGTAGTTTTAAGCTCAAACCACATTTAAAGAAGATTTTCTTTAAGAGGATTAATTGAAATGTCATGGGTAGAACCTGTTACAAATTGAGTAGTTGAATAAAGCAATTAATGAAAAATCGAAGTTCATTTTAAATTTCTTAGTGATTTGAATTTTAATGTATCCGACCTGTTGTGACAACTTTTTTAAAAAAGAATGGAAATATGTGGATTTTTTTGTTATTTTTAGATTTTTTTAGTACATTTAAGAAAAATATGCTAAAATTAAGAAGAGAAAATAAATTATTATAACTAAAATGGGTAAAAATTGACAAATAATAACATAAACGCGGTCCATTCTGTACCAAAGGTTTATAAACAAAATTTCAATTCTTCAATTCTGATGTGTTGCTATGTTATTAATTGTCGAAATGACCTTCAAGATAAGAGATCATTTAATTTTTACAAAAACTAGAGGACTTTATCTCAGTTACTATATGAAATTGCTTAAAAAAACAGTGATTATATTCATATAAGGGACTGTAAATTTTGTAATAAAACAGTGATTGTTAAATCGGAAGGTTAAATCACTTCTACTATAAAACAGAACTTACACAAAAAATTTCAGTTAATTATTTTCAAAACCTTTTTAGCAATCGCTGAACCCGTTTGCTTATTTTCAAAAAATCACATTTCGAGTAAAATGCGTTTTAAAGAGTGACATCTTTCTTAAAGTAATGGACATCTGCTTTTACTAAAAAACTTGTAGTTTTGGTTCTAGTGGACGGAAAATAATAAATTTGGTATTTATATAAAGCTAATAAGATGGCCTATAAAATAAAATCATAAAAAAAATTTGTCAATTTTTGGCAAAATTCACAATTTTAGGGTAGTCGGTTACCTCAAGCAACCATTAAATGAAACATAATTCTATGTTAATTGATTTCATAGTATAGATGGTCAATTTTTCGACTATTAACAATAACGAGTATAATTTAGACTATTCTGTGAATGATTTGATTCTGATCAATAACTTGATTCAATTTAAAAACAGTATACGAATCTTGATTTGAAGCGATTGTTACAACAAATCAGTAAGAAACAGATCAAGGAAATATACCATACTGCTGAACAATTACAAAGACAATATTTAAAGATCTCCGATCTTGATATACCACAAAATTTGAACTAAAAATAATCCAAATCCTTTATATCTTCTTACAATTTTAGTAACACTATAATAAGTCTTCAGCTCTCTACCGTTTTTAAAAGATTTCTTCTTTGATACTTATTCTTTCTATAAAAATAACAATCCACTTTAAAGTTCTAAGATATCATTCTTGTCTTTTTTTGTATCTATTTCATAAAGGAAAGTTAAATCTTCAAAGAGCAGAAAATGTTGTAATATTAAAAAAAAAATTCACTTCAGAAAGACAAGAGAAACGCCATTCAATGTGCTTTGAAATCATTTTGGAAAAAAAAAAAAATCTTCTTAAACTCATTTAAGAGGATCAAAAGCAAATATATCTTATAATATAGTTGTTAGAGTGAATCAAAGAGAAAGGGAAGCGCGGTATATAATAAAAGCGCATCGATCTTCTGTTTGTTTCTATATACTAACTTTAATAACTTGTTTGTTGTAAATGTAATAAACTGAACGTGTCAATTTTTTTTATAGAATAGGCTGCATTTTGGCAGCTAAGTTTGTGATAACCTGTACTTACCCCTTAAATTCGAACCCTCCTGTCTAACTGTAAACCCGGCTAGATGTGTAGGAGGAACTAAATAATCTACAGACATAATGCCCCAATCTAATTTGATTTATTAATTCTTTTTACTGATTATGAACAAGCACAAGACAATTCTAATTAAGGTATATAACAATGGTAGAATGCAAAGGTGAGATACACAAATGCGGGGATAATATTACAGAATTTCAATTGAATCTAAGATAGCTTTAATACGCTCATTTACAACTACGCCGCCCACTAATAATCAGCTGTTATTTAATCAATTTTACGATACCTGATTCCTTAATGCTTCGGTTCCTTCACGAAGAACTTCAGGCACTATCTTTAGCTGGATCAAATGACGATGGCTCTACGCTCCGTAATATTTAATTTCACTGCTTTTCAATCTTTACTAACCACTTCTCCTTGCACACATGAAACGTATCAACTTCTCTTAACTTGTCGACAACTACCTGTCGACAGCTCACTTGCTTTACTTTACTTCACTTGACTTCCCTTGATCTCTTACTTCACTCCCCTTTCAACTCGCGAAAACCGAATTTTTATAATATTCCTCATTTACATAAATTATGTTTGGTTTCTCGAGGAAGGTTGGTTGAAATAAATATTTTGATTTACAGAAAAGAGAAGTAATTAGTAGAAACGCGTATAGATCCGTCACAAGTTTTTGCAGACGCTGGAAGTCCCCAATTGCGAGAGTCATTTCATTAGTGGCAGCATCCGTTTCCAAATTTTTGAAGCTTGGATTTATTCAATTCAAGCTAACGTCGATTGCTTAATGTTACCGTGATTTAATTTTGCCAAGATTACCACAGCTAAGTTGATATTCAAGGAATCTTTTACACCACATGTTACATAATAATGTGACATGCATCGTACGATTTTCGCTTCCAATAAATCTATCGACATCAGCCGGGATCGAACTCACAACGTTGGGCTTACGAGGCAAGTACGATTCCTCTAAACCAGTGCTTCCTAGCCTTATTACCGTCGTGCACCGGTCAACGTTTGACAATTTTTCATAGCTCGCTAAGGGGGAAAAGGGCAATGTTAATTGTTTATATTTTAGATTATTTTAATTTAATAACTTTAATTTGATTGTATTTAAATAGGCCTTATGTATTATTATTGTACTTAAATAGTACTTGTGTATTATTGCATTTAAATACGCCTATGTTATTTAAGGTATCCGACTGCCCTAAAATTGTGAATTTCGCCAAAAACTCATAAAATTATTTTTTGTTTATGATTTTATTTTATAGACCATCTTATTAGCGTTATAAAAATGCCAAATTTATCATTTTTCCGTTTAACTAGAATAAAAGCTACAAGTGTTTTAGTAAAAGCAGATGCCATTACTTTAAGCAAGATGTCAAACTTAAAAACGTTTTTTACTCGAAATGTGATTTTTTGAAAATAATCAAACGGGGTCAGGGATTGCTCAAAAAGTTTTCAACATAATTCACTGAAATTTTTTGTGTAAATTCTGTATAATAGTAGAAGTGTTTTAACTATCAGATTTAACAATCACTATTTTATTACAAAATTTACTGTCCCTTATGTGACTAATCACTGTTTTTTTCAGCAATTTCATATAGTAACTGAGATAAAGTGCTCTAGCTTTTGCAAAAATTAAAATATCTCTTATCTTAAAATCATTTCGACAATGAATAACATAGCAACACATCAGTATTGAAAAATTGAATTTGTTTATAAACCTTTGGTACAGAACGGACCGCGTTTATGTTATTTTTTGTCAATTTTAACCCATTTAACTATAATACTTAGTTTCTTTCTTCTTAATTTTAGCATATTTTTCTTTAAATATACTAAAAAAATCCACAGATCTCCATTTCTTAAAAAAAAAAAAAATTTGTCGCAACCAGTCGGATACCTTAACATGGGATATGAAGTGAATTCTATTGGAATTAGCCCAAAACCGCGAGAAATGCATCACAGTAAATAAAATGAAAATAATTTATCGTTCCTCTGGTGGTCCGGCATTATTTGATCCATGGACCGTCACTAGTGCGTGGCCTGAGGGGTTGGAGACCACTGAGCAATCTAACTGTTTCAAGGACTACACAGAATGACAATTTTAATGTAATTCAATTTTTTTGCCCAGGTGAAAATTTTCTATATATTTTTAATTGGTTTGATTAAATACCCGTATGGTTGCGACAACTTTTTTTTTTTTAAAAAGGAGATATGTGGATTGTTTATTGTTTTTAGATTATTTTAGTACACTTAAAGAATATTATGCTAAAATTAAGAAGAGAAAAATAAATTATTATAACTAAAATGGGAAAAAAATGAGTAAAAATTGACAAAAAATAACATAAACGTGGTCCATTCTGTACCAAAGGTTTATGAACAAATTCAATTTTTCAATACTCATGTGTTGCTGTGTAATTCATTGTCGAAATGATTTTAAGATAAGAGATATTTTAATTTTTGCAAAAGCTAGAGCACTTTATCTCAGTTACTATATGAAATTGCTGAAAAAAACAGTGATTAGTCACATAAGGGACAGTAAATTTTGTAATAAAATAGTGATTGTTAAATCTGATAGTTAAAACACTTCTACTATTATACAGAATTTACACAAAAAATTTCAGTGAATTATGTTGAAAACTTTTTGAGCAATCCCTGACCCCGTTTGATTATTTTCAAAAAATCACATTTCGAGTAAAAAACGTTTTTAAGTTTGACATCTTGCTTAAAGTAATGGCATCTGCTTTTACTAAAACACTTGCAGTTTTTGTTCTAGTGAACGTAAAATGATAAACATGGTATTTTTATAAAGCTTATAAGATGACTTATAAAATAAAGCATAAAAAATTTGTCCATTTTTTGCAAAATTCACAATTTTTGGGTTGTCGGATACCTTAAACATCTTTTTAACTATTCAAATCGTTTTTTGTTTAATAAAGGATGGTAATCACGTATTCATACGTGGGAGGGGGTATCGTTCATTGCTATCATAAATCCTTTTGTAATATGTTGAAGTCCGAAATGAAAAATTAATGGAAATATTAATACAAAGTATTTTTCAGAAATTCTTCGATTAGAATCTCAGAATATAAAGAAAATTATGCATTTTCTTAAGTTGAATTTCTTAGCCTTTACTTAAAGTTTCCTGAAATATCAATTGGAACTAAACTATTGTGCGTTTATTTGGAATTTAGCTCAAAATTTGCAATTTTTATTTCTGCATATGTTTTTTATAACTTATTTTTGGTCTTTCAAAAACAGTTTTATTAGGGCATCAACACAAAGATTGTAAATAGGTTTAAAATTATTTCAAAATTGTATATAACCTAAAAAGTGCATTTAAATGTCTTTTTTTCTGAAAGTGATACATAAAAATAGTGTTTTACGTTCCATATAAATTATTGTGTTTTTTAAAAACCATTTAAAAGAAAAATTATAACTTATGAATTTGTAGATTATTTTAAGCATCTGAAAAATACTTTTTTCTAAAAAGCAGTAATTAAACTTTTACTCATCCTTATAGTAAAATTAAACTTTAAAAACAATTTTCAAACTTGAAACAGGGAACAATTCAAATATTTATCATTGGGACACTTTAAAACTCTTGTGTTTATTGTATGTGTTATATAGCAGTGAAGTGCTCTCAGTAGATTGTGGCAAGCCAATCAATAGCGCTGGTAGATATACACCTTAGTATAATGCCCAGTTTCAGAACACTAGATGCATATCGAAGAAAGATCTACAACGACGAAAGATGATCTTTATTTAGCACTTTCATTGCGGCGACTTAGGACTGTTACTATATAGGTTAGCTACATTCTGTCCCTGGATCTCGAGGTTTAAGGTTTACAGTTGTCTGTAGGCTCATGATAAAAAGCTGTTTTTCAATGTATTCAAGACATTGTTTGCGTCCCCTTCAAAGCAGCACAAAAGATAGCTTTAAGACAACACGTGCCTTAAACAAAGACTTCAGTAAAGCACAGGGATTCTTACATATGAGTCAAGATTCCGCCTGGACACTTATTCTCAATGTAGTTATATCTCTAGAGAGTCTGGGGCAAGATATCATACCTTTCTCATTATGAAAAAGGATTAGATGGTGGAAGCATAATGGTTTCGGCAGACTTTATCAAAGATGTCCACACATCCAAGCATGTATTTGGCAAAGGAATCCAGACTATTATGAGAATAAAGAGAAGATCTTAGAATTTAATGACTAATTTTTCAAAGGCGTAGTTAGTCCTGGATTTCTGTAAATATATAACTCTCTTATTCACTGGCTCCAGCTAGTTAACAATTACCTGGAGAGTGTTGAGACTCACCACATGGATAACTAACCTAGATCTCTTTACCTTAATCCTATAAATCATATTTGAGACGCTCTTGGAAGATCAATTACATCTCTCTATATCCCTTCGAGAACCACCCCGTAACTAAAAACTGTCTACCTCCTGGAGTGGAATCGACTGCCGCAGAGTGGAATCTACTGCTTTTCAATATGCCGTCACCCTGTATGATCTATGTGCCTGTAACCTGAGATCATATTCCATATTAGACTCATTTTCGGCTTGAAAATTCAACGAGGAATTTGAATATCCCGGCAATATGGACAGTGTTAATGACCATGCGTACATAAAACGATTTTTCAAGAATAAATATTTTTAGGTTCCATAGTGTGTGTAAGGAAATTCCTGTTCACCTTTAACCACTTTTAATTTGCGATGGTCCTGACCCTTCAGGACCCACGCGTAGATAATCCTCTAGCTTGTCCACCTAACGGTGTATTTAATCGCGACTGTATCTCTTAAATTTAGCAGTTCAGTGTATTTGAAATCCGACATCAGCGTATGTTATCTTCAAACCAATCCCAAGGTCCATCCATGGAAGTCATCTGGATTTTGGAACTTCCGGTTGCCGCTTCATATAAAAGCTCTTGTTTCCAAGAAAAATTTACCTGTTTTCTTGCCTTCATCATGTAGTTTACTGCCGTTTGTTTTTGTACATCGTCTTTTGTTCTGTGTGGTGTGTATGTATGATTGTTGTTTGAAATGTCCTATATAAAAAAAACGTGTTTTCAAAAGTACCAATCTTCCACCAGTATGCCAACGATATCACAAACATAATAATTAATAATTAAGAAAAATTCTTCTTGATGAAGGGCATTACATAAATACTATATTCATGTGTTTATGTAATGAAATGCATAAAATGACTTTGGTATTCATGTCATAATGATTTAAATATTTGAAAAGCTTCTAAACTGCTTTTATAACTTTTAAACACATTTTTTATACAAACTTTTATCATTTTTTTAGTTTAGGTAATGGTTTGATATCCGAATATAAATGAAATAGTGCAGTTTTATTTTTAAAGAATGCACTTAGTGGAAAAAAGTATGCGAAATGTTTTAATTTTTGCTTCACATATTTCAAATAATATTTCTTCTTTATGTATACAGATATATATGTGTATGCATACACACACACAACATATATATATATATATATATATGTGTGTGTGTGTGTGTGTGTATGTATGGGAAAGATGAGGATAAATACAGCCTATATGTATCATTAGCTTACTTTTACTTATATATGTATCATTACTTATACTGCATTTTAAGTGTAATCTTGTCGCACATTCTTTTGCCAGAAAAAATATTAAGTTTTTTAGAATTTTTTACATAGATTTTTTGGAAAATGACCAAAACTGCAAACTCTGATTACGGATTCCTGGAAGTCGCACGCATTATAACCATTTTAATACTGTATTTGGCTTTGTTTGCTTTAGTCCTTTTAAATAATTCTACTGACGCTCCAACTCAGGAAAATCATTATTGTGTATTTATCTGTTAAGGTAGTAAAACTATTAGCATCAACATTGCATAAATCAAATGCCAGCTGTATGACAACTTAAAACTCTTCGAAACATTTTGGAAGTGAAATTACTATTATCCATAAATGAAATCTTGTTAATAATTGTACTCATTAGCTGTAATGAGGGCCTAATTTGTTCAATTTAATAGATTTGTGTACTCTATTCAGTAATTTCTTGACAAACTTACAAATGTAACGGAACTTACTGATTCGTTAACGCGTCTTAAAGGTGCTATAACGAATCAGCGATTTATATGATATAATTATTGACAAAAATTCTCATAAATATGTTGCTGGTTATGCAATACCTCAAAATAATTATCGAAAAGTTTTGCATTTACACATATTATTAGACTTAAAATATTGATGAAAAACTGATTTTTACTTTCAATTAAAATGTAACACATTTTAAAAGGCTCAATATATGCCAGAAGTTTTAAAAAAATGCTACCCCGTCATTCTACATGGCTAAAAATAAATTCCAGAAATGTTTCGATGAGCTCCACAAGCAATGGCAAAAGTGTGCTGTTGCTCAAGTGTCTTATTTCAAAACAGGATGTGTTTCAGAAACTTAACTGGTAGTATTTTTTAAGTTATAGACTTAGATGGGGAACTTTTGTGTGTGTGAATCTTACTACGTATTTGTGTAAAACATTTCCATGCGATTTCATTTTTGGTTATTTGTTTCATGCGATTTGTTTTACGTAATTTATTTTTGTGCGAGATGTTTTGCGTACTTTTTTAATTCGATACATGAGTTTCAACGACGTTGGTGCTACTATAATGTTATTTATCAGCGTACTTATAAAAACTTTAAGACACTCTATTAATTGTTGAAAACACATTCTCCCGACAATGCAAATAATAAATCAATCAATTGAAATCGTGTCTTCAAGTGAGGAAAACGATTGGAACCAATTAATCAGAAGAAGAGGCGCATTTTGGATTACGGCGAGTAGCAGTGAATTATGTATGTGCATTTTGAAAACTTCTCCATGTATACAATAAGAAATTAAATGTTTAAAAAATCTTTCTGCATGTAATTTAACTATTTATTTTGTTTGGAAACACCTTCCCATGCATTTCATGAATAATTGACATATTTTCTAAGCGCGACTTTTTGTATGACGCCCTCTTCGCCGCATGGAAAAATTTTCTTTATTATGTCGTA
Organism: Trichonephila clavata; assembly: GCA_019973975.1. Taxonomy (NCBI): domain Eukaryota; kingdom Metazoa; phylum Arthropoda; class Arachnida; order Araneae; family Nephilidae; genus Trichonephila; species Trichonephila clavata. Next base: position 121,390 of record BMAO01021062.1, on the reverse strand, counting down.
CTAAAATCTTTGTTATATTTAAGTATTTACGACATTTCCAAAGCTTTTTCGTGTGGTTTCCTCTATGCGGTCCATATTTACCACACACAAGCAGGTTTCACTGTATTTATTTAAATACAAGGCTAAAAGTTTTAATAAGACCACCCCTTTTACTGATAGAAAATGAGATATTTTTATCAACTACCATGATACAATGAATAGAAACATTGTTGCTGCAAATATATCCGCGATATGTTTGTAACAAATTGTGCAAAAGATTCTTGTAAATCCCTTTGAAAGAGAACTTTAAGCGCATCTTCCCGTTCCGATTAAGGAGTTCAGACAGTTAAAGACGAAGTAATTAATTATTTCGTTTGTACAGTGACAACAATAATTATTGTTCCGATTTATTTTTCTTTAATTGATTGTTGTATGTTACGTTATCGTCTGACTATATATTATTGTTCTGTTTTTTTTTCTTCTTCTTTTTGTCACATGGTACTGTTATTAGTAAAATTATGAAGGTAAAATTTGAAAGCTTTGTTTGGAATTGAACAACATGCACCGTTGAATAGGTAAGCATTTAAAAAAACATGTTTGTGTTTAAACTATATAGAAATATAATGTGTATTTTGCTTTAATTTACATAATTTTATAGTTTTCACATACCTTAGTCCAACACAGGGATTGGCAATGTTGTAGCTATGGTGTGCCTAACAAATCTACTAATATGATTAAATGTCAGTAAGAAATAATCGAAACAATTCTATTCCTGCGACAATGTATGTGAATAGAAGGCAGGAAAACAGATTTAGAAGTTTATTGTGTATTATACATAATACTGCCTCATTTAAAGAAATGAAACATAGAAATAAACAACATAAAATATAACTTCATTTAACTTAAATAAAAACAAGTAATATAAAAAAAGTAAATTTCTACTGAGGTCAAAAAAAGAATTTTTTATTTTTTTTTCACTTTTATTACATGTTGTTTTTTCTAATGCCAACTGTCTGACGGTGTCAGATCAAGGTCCACGAAATTCATCGTTGCAATCGGCTAAGTGTACGACTGTCCTTAGCTTTTAGCTTTGAGCAGGTGACAGTACGATTTAGCTCGGTTCATGTGCGATAGATGGCGACACCACTTATCTCCACCTCCACAATTTAGGCAGGGGACTGGAGGGGAGGGAACTTTCATTACATAGTTATAAGTGATATAAATATGCATATACATATGACAGAATCACAATATTAAGTGACAAAATAGAAAGCGATTTTCCTTGCAATTTTGAAAATTCCTTTCTTTATATGATGTTGAACAATTGCTTTTGTTTGTTACTATTTATTTAGTAAATAAATTGAATTATTCTAATAAAATAGTGTAAAAAAATCACCGTCTCAGAAATTAAGCCATCCCCGGTGGGATTCGAACAAACGACCTTTGAATTAGAAGTCCTTTGAGATACAGGGACAGAACGAATGATTTTCCTATTACATATGCTGTTGGATTATTATTTGTTACTATTTATTCATTGTTTAATACAATTAATGAATTAATATTTGAAAAAACTGCATTAACATTAAGCGACATCCACTACAAGTTTAAAAATGCATTTGAACTTGAATGGATGAAAAGAAAGTATTTTATTAACGATAGAACATTTGAATAATTTATATAAACAAATAAAAATTTATATGTATATATATATATATATATATATGTATATATAAGGCGAGTGTAAACTAAAAGTTGGAATTGAAAAAATACAATTGTATATTTATTACATATCTTTTAATATTTATTTAAAGAAGAAACGGAATAAAATATATAAGTATTCCCCTTTAATATAGTTAAAAAATGTAATTTAATGTGTGAACTTTGCCCCTACAATGCTCTACTTCATATGCCAATATCTGGGGTACAATGTGCCACTTTCCCTTTGGCACGATTCTGATTTTATTGTTGTTAAATAACTTCTTTACGAACTCAAAATATTTTTGATATGAGACAAGATTTATGGACAGAGATGTAGAACCAGAAGCGGAAAGCACAGTACACTCAATTTTGTTTAAGCAATTCAGTCTCTGTAGAAATGCCATCCAATAATCTAAAAGAGTTGTCGATTCATCGTAAGTTAAATTTCAGATTTGTTCGTAATTCCGTAAATGTTTGTTTTCCATATTTCTGAAGATATTAGTCCAATAATCTTCTTTTCAAAATTATCAGCTTCCATCCTGTCAAAAATTGATAAATTTGGAAAGTAAAGTAGAGTGTCCCAGATAACTGTGCCGAGTGCCAAATGTGGCACGCGTGCCATAGCTTACCGAACCTGGTCTAACACAATCTTCATTAAGGTGACCGAATATGTTCGGAACCGTAATTTTGAAAAAAAAAGCATATAAATGAATGTTTTTTTAAATATTTAGTGTTAGTTGAATTGAAAAAACATATATAAAATTGTATTAAAATATTATTACAAAAAAAGATGTAATATATATATATATATATATATATATATTTTTGCAAAAAAAGCCGAAAACAATGTCATACATTCAAACAATCTTCCTTTTATGAAAAACGTTTCTATACTAATAATAATATTAGCTATATGAAGGTAAAACTTTTGTACAGAGCATGAACAAGAATTTTTTAAAATCTCACAGTATTTTCTGTCACGGATAATTGAAAAAAATATCCGACGATTTTGTCAGAATTTCTCCACTCTCTGACATATTAAAATATGAATAAAGCCACTTCTAAATTATATATCTCAAAAATTCTAGTTCATGCTCTCTACAGAAGTCTTAGTTATATTTTAGTAAAATATATTTATTATAAGGAAGCATTTTTTTAAAGGAGAAAGTTTTGGAAGTATGTAATCAATCCCCCCCCCCCCAAAAAAAATTGCGCATAAGTATTCTTTTTTGTAATAATATTCTTTAAGAAGCCTAGTCGCTGAATGGTAGTGCATCATGCTTCCACGCCACAGGTTTGTGGCCGAACCCCGGCCAGGGCAAGTACGACTCAACCTTTCGTCCCTTAAGTGGATCAATAAATGAATGCCAAGCTTGCTTGGTAACTTAATACTGGAGGGGAGGGGGTCGTGTTAGACTGACCACGTGACTTAAACATCTGCTCATGCACCTCTGTGCGTACGTAAACTGAGTTGGACACAGTAGGCCGTGGCTCTTATGGGCTGTTGCTCCACTGATAATTTTAGTTTTAATATTCATAAAACAATTTTATATATATATTCTAATACAAATGACACTAAATATCATTCCGTTTCCTACTTAGTCATTTTAAGAATAAAAAGTTATAGTATATTTTGCAATTTATTCTGAAATAGAAAAGAATAGACGCGTATTTTGCTTATTAATTAAAAGAAATGTGTAGCTTAAAAGTGCTATATAACTTGTTCGTTGCAACTGAGAGGTCAATTTGACCCAACACACACGTTCCCTATCAAGAATATGATTTTTAGTGTTCTCTAGGTCAGAATCAACATCAACGAAAAAATCAATAAATATTGACCTAGTAATTTTTTTAAAAAAAAGCCTATATATTATTTTAAAATATACGTTCTCTGTGGTTAATATGAACAGATAAACATAAAGAAAAATAAATGTTTAATAAAAGTTTTAGTAAAACAACATACAAATTCAATACCTATAAGACCTTTCACCAATCACAATTTTATTTTAAATTCTTCAAATACCCAACATGACACGGATGCAAATTGTTAGATATATAGGAGTCAAATATATTTTCTTACAATCGCCAGTTTGGCAAACGCAGACCATTGAAAAAACCCGGGCGTTAAGGCCCACTACCCCCCGAATGCAAAAAGAAAGCCCCACAGTTTATCTTCAGCCATAAAAGTCCATATTTCTTTGCCGGAAAATGATGTGTCCCTCTGATCCGGTCAACTGCCTTTGGGCTTACTCAGATAAAGCTAAAAAATGTGTCTCCCATTTGTGAAATTGCGATACGACGACCATTTTTTGACCATTCCATTTCGTCTTCTTTTATGCTCTTTTTTTTTTATCACCCTCACATAACTCACCTGTAATATTTCTCGTTGTTACGAAATAGATCTATACAAAGAAGGGGACGTAGAACCCCATGGAATATTGAAGGATTAATAGAGTGTATGGTAATGTGGGTCAGCTATGGTCGTTTTTTATTTTGAGGGTAGTCATCCAATGATTATTTGTAACATGTTATATGATATTTATAGAATTTTTACCGGGCAGATACAAGTAAGGTTGTATTGATGGGATTTTTATTTCATAGAATCAATAATTTCTGTACAGTTTGTATTGGGGATTCTTTTTATAGAAAGCGGTTTCTGTGTGTTGTAGTTCTTTTAGCTAACCTTTACATCAAAGGAATATAGTTACTATACTTATTGGAATTCTCCTGGGATATTTCATAAGGAGATTTATAAGGTAAAGAAACAAAGTAATCTATTATGAGAAAACTGATTTTTTCCCCAAGGTTTAACTTTAGAAATTCGATTTTTTCAAGCAAGAAATATATATGACGATAATTATATCAGTATATATTTTTGGACTTCATAAACTTAATTCATATAAGATAAAAGACGATATTTTTAAAAACAATAGATAATTTTTTTGGAATTCCATACTTTTGTATTATTTCACAGTACTTTTTAAACTAAAATTGTGGTAACGTTGCAAAAAAATTTGTTCAAAATCTTTGCTTTATTGTCATAATGTTTCGGTTTTTTTGAGCCATGTACACCCAAGTTTGCGAGTTCGATTCTGACACCAATTTGGCGGTTTTCATGATGCAAAAACTCAACAGCATCCATGTCGTATTACTATGCAGATCCCCATAGTGCCTATTTAGCTTGGCTCTTCCTGCAAAAAATAAAAATTCCTAGTATAGTTTCGCATCGTCAGAGATCACTGTACTATATGAGTTTTTAATCTTCCCTCTGGGGAGAAAACTAGGTGTCAAAATTGCAGTGTGGTAATTGATATTCCCTTACATGGTGCCACACTAAAAATTGATACCATCTCCCGGGGAATGTACTAGGTCTTCAATGGCAATTACCAATACACAACCCCAACAGAAAGAAAAAAAATTAATTAGAAAAATCATTTGTTAATCAATTTACTTAAACTGGTCACTAACTACTTTTTTAATAACCGGTATTTTGAAAAAAAAAAAAAACTTACAATGAATAATATTTTTGAAATTTAGTATCATTTGAATTAGAATATACATATAACGCGGCCGTGATAGCCTAGTGGTCATGGCTGGCATGTCTTTTAGTTCGAGCCTCGTACCGCTGAAAACCTGCTGTGTAGAGGGTGGCAATGCACGTGAAATCTGATGAGGTTCAAACGTCTCCCCGTGGTGTGACATGGAAGTTAGGAGGTCAAGTTTCGTCCTGGTCACTTGGCTCTGGTTGAAAATTACGAGATCCGTTACCAATATCCTTCGGTCAGATTTTTAGTGTGCAGTAAATATTTCTCTTATCTACAAGAAGAAAAGCTTTAAATGTAGTTTTTTTGGCAAAAAATGAAGACAAAATAATATATTTTCAAAACATTCACTTTTCATGAAAAATACTTCAAAATTATAATATTTGCGTATTTATAAGTAAGAATTTTGTGCGGAGCTTGAACTAGGATTCTTGAAATATACTATTTAGGAGGGGATTTTTTTCATATTTTAGAGTAGAGAAATGGAGAGTAATTCTGAAAAGAATGCGAATCTTCAAAAAATTCGTTTTTCAGGACCTGCAATTAAATCTTAGCTATATATAGCATAATTATTATTTTTGTAGAAGCAATTTTCCCATCACTCTTTCTTTCTTTTTTTTTACCAAAAATTTGCATTTAAATTGTTTTTCTTGTAATATTATTCTTAAAACAATTTTATCTGTTTATTGTGATTCATCTGACATTAAATATGAAAAAAAAATATTTATACCAGCATTTCTCAAACTGTGGGCTCGTCTTTCTGGAGTGGGTAGGGGCTGATAACCCTACGTGGTGTAGGCAGACATTTTGAAAAGTCAAAAATAAAAGATTCAAACTAATTATTAATTTGCAGAAATAAATCAAAATGAAATACATTCCGACTTTTTAAAAAAATAAAATACACATTTACACTGATATACTTAAAAATGTATCAGAACCGTTCAATGTATTTGATAATTAATTTATCAATACTGAATTAAAAGCCAGTTTATTAATTATTAGTGACTCTCATGGGCTTGGCATATACAAAAGTTAATACTTTTCTTGATAATTTGTACTGTTTATAATTAAAGTATTATTGTAGATTTAGCATCCAACTACACTATTATTGCATTCAATATATTGTTATTTTATTGGGGCGGGGGCGTTATGAACATTATTATTGAAAATTGGGTCGCAAATACTGAAAGTCTTAGAAGTATTGATATATACACCTTTTTAAAATCACGTGGTTCCTAACATGGTCAATCAGTCACCTTAAGAGTAATAGTTGATTCGTTGTAAATTTTACTCACCGCGTGTACCAATTTTGGTTTTATGAGTCTTCTTTTATATTATAGTTATTATAGTTTTTAAAATAGACGGGTAAAATAAATTGAGATACATTTTTTCATGTAAAATGTTTTTCTAGTGTATTCATTCTTTTTAATCGAAGAAATTAACATAAATAGATGAATTAGAATATATTCAGGCTTATAATGAAGTGCCCAAAGCTTCATCCATTCATGAACATGTTATATTCATCCTGTGAATCAAAAGTGAAAACAGAAAATAAAAATTTAACACATTTCTATTTTTCCTTTTCTATACACTTTTCAACGCTTAATTCAAAATCATATAGCAACCATTTCCAAAACATGGTGAAGGGCACATAAATAGAATATCATTGCATTTAATTCTATTCAAGGCATTTGTCCTCTACCTAAGCCTACATCAATATGAATATTTAACCAGAATTTCTCTTATTTTAAAAAAAAAAGTGTCGTGACTTGTACTTAATACATCATGATAAACATGCAATTGGGCAACTTGAAGAAAAAACATTTTCATTTTATTCATTTAATATTTAACCTAAGAACTATCTAGCACTTATTTTTGTAGACATATATATTTTTTTCAATTTAATGACCAACATTTCCAACTGCTTGTTCTTTTTTCACATTAAGCACAAGATAGATTTATGTTAATTGAGTACTGTCTCGCTGCTACGTATAGATCCAAGTCTTGCGTGTTTAAAAGAGTGTGGACTGTTTAGTATTTCAGCTCAGAGTTTTGTATGAAATATTAAATATGGCCGGAGGAAATAGAATATTTGTTTTTCATTTTGTTTTTCGAACACTAGCTTTTTTTTTTGTTCTTTTTTTGTTTTTGTTTTTGTTTCTTGACTTTTTTGCCTTCCTGTATGTATATATGTAACTAGAAGTGCATTTATTTTTTTTATTTTTTACTTTTCTACAGCCTTCATCTTATCTCTAAAAACATGGTGGGGTGATATTCTCAACAGCTTCGTGCGCCTGTGAAATGAGCTTCTCTCCTACGCATTGGTGTGCGGCAGGAAAACATGCACGCACACTTTTCTTTCTTTTTTGTTAGGCGGGTTTCATTTTTAGCTATTCTTCCCACTTGGAAATTTTATTAAATTTTTCTTGCGATGGACGCACACATACAAAGAAAAAAATAGGAAAAAAAATGGACAAAAAAGATGAAAAGTTTAAATTGCACCTGCCCTTGTTTCATATTTATCACGTAATAATTTTCACCGCGGTGCATTTTAACACGGAACTTTCCTTTTGTTCCGGTTGCGACACTGGGAAATTAATTTTTTCTTTTACTTAATCATCTGTTTTTTAAGCAAGTGGATAAAAGCTCTAGAGTAAATTTATAGAATGCAAAACCTCTAACCAGAAATTAGTTTATAAATTTCTGATTGCCTCTAAAGTAAGAAAAAAGAAGTATATATACAAATAATATTTTTCTTTAACAAAGTAGACATTTTTGAATAACTGCATAGAAGAGGTGCAATGCACTGAATACATTATAATGTTTCAAAAATTATTTCTCATATATTAATTTTCTATTGGATTTTAATTAAGAAGCAGCTTTCATAATAAATATTAAAATCTCAATGTATAATTATTTACGTAAGAATGATCTTAACTGTAAAAAAGGTTAATTTAAGCCAGTGTTTCTCAAACTGTGGGTCGCGTCCCCCAGGGGGGCGTGATAACACTACTAGGAGGCGTGAGTAGATCAAAAAGTCGAAAACAAAAGATTATTTTAAAAAAGAATTATGAACTTACTGAAAGGAATCAAAGCATAATAAAAAATAAAACACACATTTACACTGATAAAATACATTTATAAATGTATCAGTACTGCACAATGTGTTTCATAATTAATTTAACAGTACAAAGTTAAGAACAATTTTAATAATTATCATGATCCCATGGGCTTGTCATATACAAAATTATATGCAAAACTTAATACTTATCTTGGTAATTTGTACGGTTTATAATTAATGTCGTATTGTCAATGCTTTACGACAAAGTATATTATTATTGAATTCAATACATTATTATTGTATGGAGGGGGAAGAGTTGCGCGATATAAATTATGATTGAAAATTGGGTCGCAAGTATAGAAATTTTGAGAAGCACTGATTTAGGGAGTTCTAAAGCTGTGAATTTTAATAAAGAATATTAGGTGTGAGAATAATATGCATTGCATAATGAAAACTAGAATTCCATTTAAGTTTATATTTTAACTTAATGTATAGTATATTTAATTAATATCGTGTTGAAACCTCACTTCTTAAAGCTCATTTATTTTAGGTTCGACTCTGAGATTAAATACATTTCCAGACAGAACTATTGAGCAGGGAGCGTAAAAGGTCGGATATACCAGAATTTACGAGGCAGATGGCTCAGGAGACAATGTATGGTATCCCTCATTCGCGGCATGAAAATCTATACTGGTGGCAACATAGGTGACGGTGGTATTTCTGAAAGTGGCGTGCATATTAAAACACCTGATGGTACATTTGGCATTAAGATTGGATATAATAACTTCTGTTCTGTTTTTAGATTTGAACTTATTGCAATTTATAATGGATTGCAGTTCATGGACACGGGTTCTAAACTTGTCTTCATGGACATTTGAATTTTAACTGACAGTCGTGCTTCTATACAGCCCCTTTCTCATTGAACAACTGTTGGGAATATGACAAGCCCAAATATTCTGGATCCCGTGGTTCAACTTTCTTCTAGACACTCTATATATACTTTCAACGGGTCCTTTCCCATATTGGATTGAATAGTAACGAGATTATCGATAGTTTGACCAAGTCTGCCTGTGCTGACACCTTACAGGATAACGCTTGTCTAACGCTTACTTAATTATCATCTATTAAAAGGATAGAATTAAACTCACTTTGGAGAATACCCTCTGATCACCCTTCTTATTTTGGGAAAATACCTGGTTGGTGTCACCAGCTAGGCCTAGTTGGTGTCCTAGGAATCAGCAGACGGCTCTATCACGTTTTCTTTGTAGCGACACCAAATACCTTACTTTTCAACATTTTCGGAGTCTTTCCAAAGTTTCATTGGTGCAAGGCTGATCAGGTCTCTCACAGTCATATATTATTAATTGCTTGAATTTTACTATTGGCGAAGTCTTAGAAAATCCTAATTCCGTTTTGTACTTTTTAGTGATTTTTGATTTGTTGAAGTTGGTGTGTAGCTCAGCTACACCACCTACGATAAGAAAGAACAACATTAATAGTGTGTATCTATTTAATATTATCTACTAATATTTTACGGTACTTGTAAAGTAAAGATAAAAGAAACCTTAATAATAATACTGTAATTTCGATGCAAAAAAAAATTGCGATTTTCTGGATTACCCAATTGATATTCATTTTCTGCCCTGTAGATATTTAAAGATTTGACAAATTATTGATTCCTAAAATACATATCTATTTATTCAAGTAATACATAGGTTCTCAACGTGGGCGTTTGAGGCTTTCAGTGGGGCAGTATCATTACTAAATAAAATTAGGGGGCGTTGAGATGGCACCGAGGGGCTTGGGCAGATTATCCAAAAAAGACAAAACAATTAAACACGCTGATTATGTACTAACAGAAATACTTTAATGTTTTGTATGCATTTAAATCATTCCTGTATCACATGTACGAAAATTCACATATTTCGGTAGTTCAGGAAGTGGATAAAAAACTTAAAGATTACATTGGATTCAGACCTACATTAAAGTGAATGATAAAGGGCATTTTAATTTCTGTAGTGCACTTGTTGTCTTTTGACTATGAGCTACTGGAAAAATGTTTCGTCCACTGCATTTCATTACGTATATTATCCAAGAAATATAATTAAGTATCTTAACCAGGAATTAACGTGATTCTCTTTAAAAACTGAAATTGTCAATTTATTTTTATTTTGAAAGCAATAGCTTATTATGAATTACTTCTTATCATCAAAACCCCTGACTGTAGAAATTCAGTAGCACGTTTCAATTCCAAGAATATCCTATCTTTGACTAAAATATATAATATCGCACATTTAAATATATTTGTGGCAACAGCTATTTCAGATTCGCAAGTAAAAAAATTAGGGCTTTAGAAAAAAATTAAGTTAAAAAATATTTTCTATTAGTAATATGATATTTTTAAAACTTACCACTTGTTTTCACCATGTATTATTTACACTCTTATTTCTCTAGAGTGGCAGGGGGCGGTATCGAAACATTTGCTAGAAAAGAGGGCGCCAGATCAAAAAAGGTTGGAAACTAATGAATTAATATTTTTAATATGTATAACATATAAAGAGATAATTTTACAATCAGTTTTCAACATAAAAACCTTTTAAACATTAATTTTTAGTAAAATAATTACCTAAGTTTCACAAACACAGATGGAGCGTATGAGATTCAATTTGCTCAACAATTCTTATTTCTGTTTGGTTGCGGGTTTAAATAACTATGCTACTGTTGATAAATTCAAATTTCGTAATAAAAATGCATTACCATAAAAAGGGCCAAAAACTTTCAACCACTGAATGATTTTATAATTTGGATTTTGAAATCAAAAAATGCGTTATGCTGACCTTCATTTGCAGAAATCATCCTGATACTGAAACATTTTAAAAATAAGATGACTTTATACTTCACATTTCTGAAAAGGTAAAATTTCCTATTGTACAAATAGTTTATTTTATATTTAATAAATTAAATTAATTAGTTTTTCATTGTAATTACAATGAGAAAAATTGTTAATTCAGGCTTTACTTGGAATCAAGAATGCATTAAAATAGGATTTTAAACTTTAATATGTTTTTTTATGTATGACATATTGATCAAGTATATACATTTAATCGAACCCCATGTTTTTTTATTTACTGAAACAACATATAATACTGAACAACATATAACATATAATAATTCTCCAAATTATCTCGAAATTATTTGATTAATTAGTTGATGTTCCTGCTGAGGAAATATTATTTTACTTATAAACTTTATTTTACTACTGATATAAGTAAGTAGACAAATCCATTTAAAAAAATGCAAGGGCTGAAATAATTGTTTTTATTTTTATACACAATCTGGTTTTGATAGAAAAAACAAAAATAAGTTTAATAACTCGAGATGAGGAAAAATAAATAAATTGAAAAATCTAAAGCGTTATGAACCATTCACAAGCTTAAAATTATCAATCTCTGTGCAAAATTAATTTATTACATGTTCACAAATATTGTTCTAGCTACTAAATAATGTACAGCTTCACGTTATATATATATATATATATATATATTATATATATATATAATGCATTCTTATGGCCACGAAATCCAATACATTTTGTTCCATGCATGGAACCAAATATGCTGGGTACCAATAGAAAGAATTCAAGCACTTTTTGGAAATTCGAGTCTGCCGAAATTAAATCGAATTGGCCTGCCTTAACTATGCCTGTTACCTCGTAACGATTTATATTCACAAAAATTGAAAAATTAGCAAACAACTGACGGTCCGATGAGAAAATCTGTGACTACCTTTCGCGATACATTCTTTAAGCTGCTCGTGATTTCCTTCTGCCTGTCCGTCGATCAGGTGCAGATCTGCCAGCTCGGTGTAAGTAAAACGTACCATACGTGTGATGACAGCTCAAATGACTGCACTTATGCACGTCAAGATCCTTAAATGTTTTTATGAGCAACGCCACCTAGCGCTGACTGAAGACGTTTCCGACTGTGGGTTGCTGTGCAAATGTGAATCCTGTGATGTCAATTACCTCCCGTTAATTTTTGTACCCAAGATCCTGGAACACCCTGCATATATTTATATATGCAGGGTGGACCCGAATTCATGGTACAAACTTTAAGGTTAAATACGGGACATTGTAACAATCATTTATTGTTTTGGAATGTATGGGCACATGTGACGTGGTGAGGCGTAAACAGGGACTTGAATAGGAGTTATTGGTTGGTTACGTTACTGGTAAGGGGTAATAGAAATCTAGCCGCCGTTCAAATCATGCATCTCGTTTCAGTACAGGAAAGTGCCATTCGCAATTGTTCTTACGTCTACGATGGGAGACTTTACGTAAGCGGAAAATGCAGACTTGCATAACATGTACGGATCGTGTAAATAGTAACGACAGTGTTTCGCTATGAATGTATCACGCGTAGTTTCTCGATCAACGAATGCTGGATCACAGAAATTTTCATCGGTTATATCGTCAACTTCGAGATGATCCACGTTCGTTCCACGTCACCAGACATGATGCTGGTCGACGAAAAGCTGTACCCAGTCCAATCTTGGAAGAAAGCATATTGAACGTTATGGCTGATAGACGCGAGTCAAGCACAACATCGATCATGTAAGTGTAAATCAACGGATCGTTTGTAGACTGTTAAACGAAAATCACTTACACCTCTTCCATTCCTTGCCATTGAAGCCAGAACACTTGAACCTGTAACTTCTTCGACTACGGTCTTTGATGCCAATGGAGTCGCAAAACAAAAGCTCTGCTCAAACCCACGAAAAAATTTCTCGCTGCCAGAATTAAATTATGGCCGAGAAATTACAACAACAATAACCAGACTAAGGACTAAACATTTTAAGGTCATGTAGATTCTGCCTGATGGATCCAGATCATATGTGGAATGCAGGCACTGCCCAGACAAGCAACTGGATCCCAAACACCTTTTTAGCTGTCCTTTCATTGTTGGTGTCCTTTTTAAAATAGACTACAGCATACACATCCTATACTCGGATCGTGCCCTGGATGTTGCCACGGCAGTGATTCACGTCTTTGGCAATATTTGACTGTGTCTTTATTTTGTTATATACACCTTTGCACTCTGTCATGCATGACAACACAACACAACAACAACAACAATATCTTCCATTTTCAGTAAGTATAAGCTTTGAATTCAGCAGACTATCTTCGACTGTTAATGGGTGGTACAGCAATGTGCGCTGTAGTTGGATTGCTAAACAGTCACACGAACAGTCATTGTAAGCATTACACTTGTCAACGACGCTTTCAAAAAAACACTTTGTCTTTCTTATCGTCGCTTATTTGATATGTTTGTACAATGACATCACTTGCGCCCATACATTACTATAGAATAAATGTTTGTTAGAATATCCTGTATCATCCTAAAAGTTTGTACCATGAATTCGGGATCCCCCTGTACGTAATATACATAGTTTAAAATAATTTAGTCTTTACTAGGCGGTGCAATAAAAAGATGTATAACCGTTTTTTTTCCCTTTCGCAGATCTCTCCTAAAATAGAAACTCAATACTCAACGGTTTTTATTTTATATATTTACTTAATTGCACGACGCTTTTTTTTTTGAAGCATAAATAGAAAAACCTTAATTTTTTTTTTTTGAATTACTCCTTTGAAAAAAAATAATTCTAAATATGAAACAAAAAAAAGAACTTTAATTATTGTAACGCAATGAAAATTTTAATAAAAAATGTGTTTTAATAGTTACTTAAAATTAAAAAACTAATTACAGTGAAATATAATAGTAATAATAATACCAATTAGTAAAAAAGAAAAAATTAATTAAAATACATTTTACTGGGTTGATCTCTTTACGTGTTTTCATTGTTACAACTTCATTGTAACCCATCTGATTATTTCGTCATTTTAACAAATCAAACAACAATATATATATACTCTGTTGGAACACATACTAAATTGTAACAAAAGCCTCAGTTATTTTAATGCTATTGTTGCCTAGAAAAGTTGTTTAGTTAAGTGTTTGAGCAAACAAAGTGAAGTTGCTATTTAAGTACTGCGTTATCTTTTTTGAAAACATTCGTTTTTGCTAAATAAGTCTTTGACAATGGTGGGGTTGTTGTTTGGTGCGTTTTCTGCCTTGATGCTTTGGATCATCTATATCTTGCAAATGATGTATTACTGTGAGATTCTCTACTTTTTTTATTCCTTTGGATGTATCTTTTTTCTGGAACACATCAAAAATGAAACTCCAACATATAAGTTTTTGATGACTAAAACATTGATGACGGAATCCTTTTCTGGTGCGTTCTCCGTGATGCTACTTTGGACCATCAATTTGTTGCAAATGATATACTACCGCAACATATCTTACATGTTTATTTCCATTGGTTATATTCTTTTTCTGGAACACTACAAAATGTGATTTTCTAAGCAGAAAAAGAATGGTAGCACAGGAATAACACTTAATTGCTGTGTTCAGTCTTCTAAAGCTGAAGCCTGTGTTTCCTCTGATGCCACTGAGGATTTCTGACATGAAAGATGAATAACTGAAGACACATTCATATGCCAACCCTCTAATTAACATGTAAATATTCCTGGAAATTTACGGTGCTTTGCTGATGGATCCATAGTAAATAGAAATGATGAATATTCGAATGAACTCCGCAATTCACTTAAAGATACAACAAATAACTTCAGACCGTCAAATAAAATCAAGAATTTCCAACGAATCATTCAAGATCTTCAGGCTGCTTCAGTAATGACAGAAAACAGTTCAGATCCTACATAACAGCATTGATTTGAAAATGGAAAATTAGGAATATCATTTTAATGATGGAATTATAGAGATAGTGACTCTTTTTATCACAGAGATAGTGACTCTTTATAAGAGATAATGACTCTTCGTTATAGAGATAGTGACTCTTCATAAGAGATAATGACTCTTCGTTATGGAGATAGTGACTCTTTATCAGAGACAGTGACTCTTTATCAGAGATAATGACTCTTAATCAAAGAGATAGTGACTCTTTTTTCAGAGAGATAGTGACTCTTTTTCAGAGATAGTGACTCTGGGATATTTGACAATAGCTTCATCTCAATAGATTTCAAAAATTATTGTAAATGTTTTGGCTTTTAATAAAATAGTTTACCCCATATGTATTTCTCTATCTTTCATATAATTTAAGAAAAGGAATAACTTTATAAAGTGCAATAATTTTCAGTAGATTTAGAACAAAACTATAAATTGATATAATAAGATGAAAGTTTAGGTTTTCGTGAATGGGTGAAACAAAATAGAAGTAAGTCAAATTTTTAAAGCACAGAAAAAGGTCTAAAAAATTGATAAAAGATTTTACAAAATAAAAGACATTCACAACATAATTAAAATTATTGAATAATCATATTTATAAACAGAATTGAAATATTTACATAAGACGCATAGGGGAAAGTAAAATATTTTCCAGCATAGTAGGAATAAAATATGATAAGATATTTAAGATTAAAGGAAAATAAATATCTTCAATTTAAAAAAAAATATGTACATAATTTCATTAAATAAATATAAAATAAAAACACTTAGAATAAAAAAATATGATTTAAGCTTCGTAAAATAACTTCAATATTTTATTTAATAAATTTGTAATACAATAATTGTATGGAACGAGTAGTGTTTAAAACAAAGTTTATTTTAGGAGAGTAGTATCTATTCTTAATTCAAAATTTGTTGTATTCTTACCAAGAAAATGAAACATAATTCTTTTTACCGGGTCTTTCGATGTAATGTCATAATGAATGCATCGGTTTCGATAAAATATAGAATTAAATTCTAAATAAATCCTGAAATAAACAAAAATTCTTTAATTTCCTGCATTTTGTATGTTAATGCGGGGAGACGTTTTCTTTTAATAAAGACAGAAAGAATATTTTTAGCATTTTTTAAAAAAATAAGGGGATGGAATATACTTGAGATGGAAATCAATTAAATAACAACAATGTGCTATGCACTATACAGTGATGTAGCTAAGATTCAGAACATTTTTTAAGCCTAAGAAATAAGTTCTTCAGGTACTATATGCTCAAGTAATAATACGAATTAGTAGGATTGTAAGTAATGCAACTGTATATTTATAATTTCGTAAAAATTTAATAAGTTCATTAAATAAAAAAGCCAATTTTATAAAAAAAATTATTTTAAATTGTAAAGTTTACGATATTAAATATTAAACTAGATGCACTATAATAGATGATGTACATAGCATGTACATTAAAACGTACTTTCTAAACTTAAATACTGGCAGTTACAATTAATAAGATTGCCTCCAGCAAACGGTTGACAAGAGAAGTTAAATCCCGTTTATAAAATAAGATTACATTTAATCCCAAAAGCGCTATTTTAGGTAAGAAAAAAGAAACATTTTAGTAATGCACTTTTTATGGAAAATGTCTGGGTTTTCTGAATATTGATAAATTGTTTTGAAATGGAATATAACGTAGTGATTCATTTAGAAAAAGGAAAGAAAAATTTAAAACTTCTGTTCACAATAATGAAGCAACTGCGATAATTTTTCAGTAAAAATAAAATAGAAAATGTTTTGGAACCAAACAAAAGAAAAAAAAGAAGCAATTCAAAACTTTCTAAGCAGAATATAATTTCTTCTTATTTTAGGTCATTTGTTTATTTATGTTGAAGTTCAATGTGTGTTTAAACATACATATTGCTTGATATGAGTTTTTCTTTGATTTCTTCACAATCTAATAGAAATATTTCTTTTTAATTTGAGAATTCATACTTTTATGAATTACAAAAATTTAAAAATCAGTTTCTGTATAATCAGTAAAAATCGCAGATCATATCTCTTCAATTTTAGCCAATGTTTTACCACCGAGATATTTTTTCGAGTTCGGAAACAAAATTATCAAAAGGGGGTGTTAAATCTGACGAATAGGGTGAGTGAAAAAGCAGTTCGAATTTGAATTGTTTGCTTTTGGTCATCGCAATAATGGATGTGTGAGCTAGTATATTGTTTCGATGAAACAAAATTTTATTTTTCGTCAAATGCAACCAATTTTTCTTGAATTCCTCACGCAAACGCTGCATTGACTTCATAATAATACTCATGGTTGATTATTTTCTCCTTTTCCGACCATGAGTTGCTATGGAAATCTGAATCCTTATACATGCCAGACCAGGAAGATTACTGATTCTCTCTCCTGTGGTTTCCGTTCCTCCGTCAGATAGAAACTGCTCTGTTGGAACCATCGACCTGTTGTGAAAGAATAAATGCAAATATTACCACTGTTTACAAAGAAAGAAGTCCTAAATGGAAAAGGAAATACTTTTGCAAAGCTAAATGTAATTCTAAATCTATGACGTCTTCCTAAATAGAAATCCGCTTATATCTACATTACAGATTACATAGTATCTTTAATTTTTCAAACAAAATAATGGGATTTAAAAAAATCAGTTTCCCCCTCTATTATGTTCTAGAACAAAGATTTATAATTAATTAGAATATACTGTTCATTTTAAGTCTTTAGATAGTTGCATAAGCTAACCTAAATAAATGAGAATAAATAATAATTGTCCGCTTTCTAGATGAAATTCATTAGAAAGAAGAAGAAAAAAGGAAGACATATCATGCAGATATATTAAACATCACAAAGTCAATCAAAGTTAACTTAGAAATTAAATCACTAAATTTAATACAAACTACATTTCAACCAGAATTTCATAATTATCCGAAGGTTAATGTTTAAAATCCAACATGGTAAAATATGTTTTAAATTTGCTACTTTAAAATCTCTTTACAGTATGTTTCTTTTAACCACTTTAGTAGAAAATAAATATTGTGAGAAAGTTCAAACAAAAAAATGCTGGCATCTAGCGATTAAGATGATTTATTAATCAAACGAGATTTATGCATCGATATCTGTTTTCCGCTAATGGTGTAGTTTTCACTGTGAAGAACAAAAATCTTACTCTTGTTAATTTTTACTGAATGACTTCTATTGAACAAGGGATGTATTATAAACAAACAAAATGATTGATTACTTATTTTGATAGAAATGTTTGTTTAACCTTGTTAGTTTAGGTGTTTTACGTTTATTTAAGGAACTTTGATTAATCAGTTTAGTTCTTTAAAATAATTGCTTGATTCATTACAAAAATAAATGTGAATACAGGAGCATTCTCATTAAAAGTAACAATCATAAAATGTTTCAATTAAACATTAAAACTTTCATTATGCCATGCATTTCTTTCATTTTATGTTACTATATATATATATATATATATATATATATATACACTTTAGGAAAACAATTTTGTTTCCAAAAATATTTGCTTTTTATCTAGTTCTCCGTAAACGTTAATACTGATATTTTCAGTTAGGGAAGACAATGTTTTGCTTTAATGGAATCGAATGCGGGATGTCATCGAATAGGCATCAAACACTTAAATAATTATTATAACATGCCGCTGAACATATCGCTGGCAGAATTCATTGATTTGTGCAGTCTTCAGTTTATAAGCAAAGATCGATGTTCGCCTTGTTAGCGTATATGACGCCGATTAAATAGCCCGTAAATGCGCCAAACTATTCAATCTATATGCATGGTGAGGGCCAATTAATATGCTGATCCCTGTCAAGAATTGATGATACCATGAAACTGAATGCTTGAACACGAGAATTGTCAGATTAAATTTTAGCTCATTCTGTCATAAATTATACATATATTACACGCTGCATTATCATAGCCTTTAGGTAATTCAAAATGCGTATTGTTGTTATCAGAAGCAATTGATAACCATTTTGCTCATGAATTTCAAATTTGTAGCTGTGATTTAAAGATAAGGTGTACATTTTTTTTCTTTTATCATTTCTGTATGTTCGAAGGTAATTATGATTTAGATCTTTATTATGCTTGAAGGTATTATTTAAAATTATTATAAATAGACGGAAATTATACTTTATAAGCGAGTATACAATCTTCATTGTCTCAATATTTGGGTATTAGGTTCTTAATTAGAAAACTGACTGTAAATTTGTATATATATGCTTTATTGAACAAACAGCGCAGGAAACAATAACTCATATTTGATAAATCAACAATGAGAATAAAATGGTTTTGATAAAGTTCTGTATGTATTAAATAGTGAACTGATTATAAATTGTAACGAAAAGGCAAAGGAAAAAAAAACAAGATTTGTACATTACATTTCTTTGTGTTGTATTAAATGTCTATAAATATTTTTTATATTTAAACATGAAAACTATATCTAAAAGAAACAAAAGTTTCTGGGAGATTGCTCATAATAATTAAAGATTAATTTGTGTATTTGTAATAAATTGTGAGTTCGCCAAAGGCAATTCCACAAAGAGGTAAATAGTGCACAACGAGAATAATCAAAGAACACTTCTCTGAAGTTACACAATGAGCTACTAACGACTTCTTCGTGTTGAGTTTCTTTCATGTAACTATTGGAAATTAATAAATAACCCTTGAAATTATTACTCCGTTTCTCTATACTGACATGGAAAGAAACCTGTGACAAATGCAAGCAGACACTAGAAATGACTAAATCTTTAAATCACAAATGATATATATGTGTGGTCCCATCATATATTCAAAACTATGTGATTTTATTTCAGATACCTGTTCATATTATTGCCATAATGCCTTCGAATATTGTTAGTCTCTAAATGTAAACATATTCCGAAATACCTATCAGGGACTATATCTTTAAGCTCATAAATTATCTATAAAATTCCTTTGGGATTTGAAACATTGGTTAAGGTTCTAACTTTCATTAATGGTTACAAAATTATGTTTCGCACAAATAATATAGATATGCTATTAAATGTCCAGAAAGATATATATATATATATATATATATATAAAATACAACCTCTGTGACAATAAGCTTCGGTGAATAGTCCTGTAACATTAACGTAAATGAAATATTAACGAAAGTTATCTTACTGCCTTTCAAAATAGTCACCTTCTATAACTAGGCACCCCAGATATCTTTCATACATGTACTGGAAACTTTGCAAGAAGTCTTCTTTTGGGATGGGGTTTAAAAGTCTAGTCACGTTTTGTTGGATGTTAGGAATATCGTCAAATATCTTTTCTTTCAAGGCGAGTTTGAATCGTAAGAATAGGAAAAAGTTTGGAAGATTGAGATCTGGTGAGAACGGTCGTGGATGTTTAATTTGCACCCCACCCCCACCCCTTTATTGCCAAGGACTGTTTGATGATATTGGCTGTGTGAGGGCGAGCATTGTCGTGAACAAAAAAATCAGGAAACTTGTTGTGCGTACTGGAGTCGTACCCTGCCAAGACGTTTTATGAAAAGGATCAAAATTTTAATGAACCTTCCAGTATTTATCGCCGTTCATTCAGATTAAAACTCCTTGTGGATAATGTTTTGAGTATCAAAAAAGATGATCGTCGTTTTGATGCAAGAATTTACTGTTCTGAACTTTTTTCGTCGGGGTGCTGCAGGAAAACGCCATTCCATGCTTTGCCATTTCGTTTCAGGGCTGTACTACCTGAGACACTAAGACTTTAGGACACCAGAAATTTTCTTTTGGTTTCTTGTCAACTTATAACAAAACTTTAAATCGATGTTTTGTTTGTTCACTTTCCTGTTATCCGTTAATGAACAACGCACTAAACAAGCACTTTGCAAAATAAGTCTCACACGAAGCATAAACGACACTCCACTGAATATGAATGAAATGAACAAATGGTCTACACCTGCCGTTACGCAAGTGCAGCGTTTTGTTTCACCACTGTTGCCATTCTGAATCCATTCACTGAACTTTACTGTCAGAGATTGTATATGTCTCCATATTCAAGTATTAAAAACATTCGGATTTGAAGCATTTATAAATAAAGTCTATAAATTACAAAAAGTGTAAACACATGTTTAATATCTTTTACCCTTCTTAGCATGATGGTGAAAATTTTCATCATAATATTTTGTGAACAAAAAATTGTTTTTAAAACAGATGTACTATAAATTGGTAGTTGATGGTATCTTATTTCCACGACTATTGCGTTATAAGGAACTTAGCTGTAAAATAAATCAAATGTCACAATCATTACAGCGGTTTTGAACTTGTCATTCCACTGTTTGTTGTGATTGGAAAAACTTGTACGATTTCTTGAACATTTTTTGTAACTAATCTGAGGTTTTTTTGTTAATAAAAACGATAATGTAAGCGGAAAAAAAGTTTGTTTCTTGTGTTTCTCTTATTTTCTGTGCACTTTATATCGAATACCCCAAATGATCTTCCCAAAATCATGTGCCAAACTTTACATCACTGGGCAGTTGTTTCAGTTCTAATGTATGACGAAAACTTTTCTTATTTATTTTATGTATTTTTATAGAGAAATATAGAATTTGAATTAGAATTATATTATTTAGACTAGTTAGAAAGTGATTGGCTATCAGAAGATTACCTTGATGACGAAAATTCTGACGATGAGTACCGCGATGCAGATGAAATTAGAATAAACTTTTCTTTTCATCAGGAATAAAAAAGGCATATTATTATTTTGTATTTATTTTGTATTGAGCTTAACATGCACAATTGCATGATGATAGATATTTATATCATACTATTTTATATTATATATGTATATTATAGGATTTCTTTAAAAAAATTTTCATTTACTCTTGAGCACGAATTATATCATCTTTATTTCACAAAAAAGAAAACATATCCTGCAAAGAAGGGTTAATTTTTAATGAATATTAGAAATAATATAATAATTGTAAGATATACTGTAAATTTAACGTTCTGTTTCCCAGGAGCTTAGCTACAGAGTTCAAAGGATTGGATATACAGTGTATCATAGTTTCGGTCGCCAGAAGGGCTTTAATGCTATACGCGTGGCTATCAATATCTATGATCTGTCAGTGCATTTAATACACTATATAAAGGCTGTGCCTATGAGATTTTCTGATATAACATAATCGGAATAATTCCCTGAAAAGATTAGTAAATGTGAACGAATTATAAGTAATCAGCATGAAGAGCGTTATGTAAAATAATATCTGCAGAAAAAGTCAATATAAAAATGCCAAAAGTTTGATTATTTCAAACAGTTTTTCGTAAAATTTAACCATTTAAACACATTTTCTTCTTAATAATTGAATCCTAATTTTAATTTTTGAAACAACTCCACAAAATCAGCGTAATTCTGAAATTTCGCAATAGATTTTACGAAAGATATAGATAAATATATATGATAAATTATGAAATCAAATTAATTTATAAATGATATTATGCATATATATTAGATAAAAAATAAATATTCAACTAAAAATACATAAACTACTTAATGAAAAAAATAATTGGCAATGAATGTTTTTTAGAATGAAAAATCTAGCCATTTTACATTCCATATGGATTTTTATTTTTAACAT
Organism: Trichonephila clavata; assembly: GCA_019973975.1. Taxonomy (NCBI): domain Eukaryota; kingdom Metazoa; phylum Arthropoda; class Arachnida; order Araneae; family Nephilidae; genus Trichonephila; species Trichonephila clavata. The sequence continues at coordinate 98,675 of BMAO01021062.1, read as the reverse complement.
TGCATATATTTCCTTGCCACCTGATTTGTCTTTGTTGGTCAAATGTACTGAAGGCCTTAATGTCTTAAGAAAATTTGTTTACTGTGTAGATTTTTAGTTTTATAGGTACCTCCCTTTCTTTATATTTGTGTATTTCCTCCTTTCCTTTTATTTTATATTTATCTCTTAAATGATTTTTAATTTTGTTATAAATTTTACAATAATGATACCACTTACGTCTGTAAGCCTCATGTTATGCAATGTGAATAATGAGGAGTTTTGCAAATAAATTTATTTAAAAAATATTGAAATATTTATAACAAAAATATATCTTTCATTTTAGCATAGGTTTAATAAAAGTATTAAATACATTAGGATTGAAGCATAGTTTTAAAATAGCAGCGCAACTCAAAATTTAATTTTTATGTATGTTTTTGAATGTATTTGAATCCTTGCGTAGTATTAATATAATGTACTTGTTCCTTACATAAATTTGTCTACATTATTCAACAATAAATTTGTATTATATTGAAATTAAATGAATCGATATATAATTGGTACAATTGCATGAATAAAGAGCAGCGTATATCTTAATCTGATACATTTTTAAATAGTTTTAATTTAATTTTGACAGTGACTATATTCTTTCTCTTGTAAATTAAATGTAAAATTAATAGATGGGTTGCACTAGTCCGGCATCTTAATAGATGGCGCTCTAAGTCATCTGAGTTTTTTTAGCTTATAGTTATGTAATGTTCTTTGTCCTGTATATACATCTTCTGTGTGTGTCGTCTAATAAACCAAAGTGTCTAAAAAATGGACTGAATCATTGGAATTATATAAGAAATATAATAGATATAATCGCCTTGCTAACCATCAAAATTAAGGATTTAGGAATTATAACACTTTCGATGAAGAAGAAAATGCCTTAAAATATTTATATATGATGTATATCGGATTATAAGCATCACACGGGCTTTTAAATTTTTTATAATTAAAATGATTAATATTAAAGTTATTGCAAATCTTAAAAACCGTTCAAAGCATCTGTGAATTTATCAGATTTTATCAAATAATCTTGCAATCATAGTGTATTTATACTCTGATCCCCAGACCAGTAGTGACCTAGACTCCTCTTTTGTTATGAACACGCAGCAAAGATACATTAAACTACGCAGAAAGAGCCATAAAAAGTTAAAACAAGTACTCAACTCTCGCTGGTTTATGAGAAACTTTGACTTTAGAACATCATAGTAAAAAATTCTAAAAACACTAAACTTTTGAACAAACTGGCAACTAGAAAAATTAATCTATTCCTACTTTACCTTCCTTCCTTTCTTTCCATAAGGTTTCGTTTTTAAAAAAAATAATTTATTATAGAAAAATTCAATAAAACTTAATGTAAAATATAATTTCACATAAGAATTTAAAGAACATTAGATATTGAAACATCATTGCTGCCATTGGAGATGGGAGCTTGATAAGGCTACATGTATTCCTACGGTACGTTTACGAGATATTCAAATTTTGTGTAGTAAAATGAATTTGAATTGTAAAGTTAATTTTTAAGCCATTTTTGAATATTTCCTTATTATCACACTTCACTTAAGTTAAAAGTATTATTTTTTAAGTGCACAATCTAAAAAGCAATTTAAGAAATATTAATATTTAACCAAAGAAAAATTCAAAATATTATCTTAATCATGTGTGATTTGCATGCCTTTACAATAAAAAATACTTAGAAATAGTGTGAAACACTCAAATTACAAATAAAGCATAACTAAGCATTTGTGAAAAAATTCTTAAGGGATTAAAAGAGAAATGCATTGAAAAACAATTACACATTAAAAAAATTCCTTTGTTTGGATTCCAATATCAATTAATTTCAATTGACTATTTTCTATAATATTTTATAACTTATTTTAAAATCACTTTCTCAAGTTCAGTTGAAAAAATATTTTACCAGACCAAAAAATCTGCAGGTATTCATCAATATAAGAGAAAAATGATCAAGGAAACCCAAAACTGATACTTACTGAGCTTGAATAATCTTTAAAAATGCATAAATAAGTCCATGGATAATAAATAAAATGCATAATTTCGTTATATCTATTATTATTATATTCCAACCAAGGATTAACCCCATTCCCGGCTTTTTCAGCGCCTAACTCGGACAGGCGAAACGTACCATCCTGGTTCATCCCGAGTGTAGCTCAGGCACTGTAAAAATTTACACTGTAAAATTAGTCTTTCCCGAATTATTTCACATCGTCTTTTAATAGATTTGAATAATTTAAAGGCTCCACTTCATAGAATTTTTTTTTCAAAAAGAAATCGTCTTTCTTCTGAGCACATACTTCACAATGTTTGAAAGAAACTTTGTTGACTACATCCCCCCCCCCCATAGAAGAAAACTAATCAACACGACAATGAATTATTTCTGCTCAAAGAGAGACAGTAAAATGAATGTATGAAAATGAATTGAATGAAAAGTATTGGAAAAAAGGTATTAAATGAAATGTATATTTGCTTACAGAAAAAAAACAACATTTTCACGCTTTTTTTCCCTTTTAGGACAATGTACACTGCTGGCCACGGTAAATGCAACACCCTGAAGGAAGGACGCAAATAACATGAAATTTACAACATGCATTAGCGGAGGTGAGATATTCAAATAATTAGAATTTCAGCGCAGACACACATCACGCACGCCTATGACGCCACCTCAACGCGCTATTTAAGGCTTGCAGATTTCAACGATTTCAAGTTCGGCAATTGTGTTTTTCGTGCGGTTTTTTTTAAAAAAACTCATCAGTTATGTCTCATATAAAACAGCGATCAACTTTTGATCAAGTAGCCAAGTTCGACAAAGGAAGGATAGTGACATACCGAGGTAGTGGATTATCTTTCAGGGAAATCGGTAGTCGTGTTGGACGAAACCAAACTGCAATGCGGATATGTGACCGTTGGATGTAGGAGGGTACAATGGACCGACGTGGTCGATCGCATCCACCTCAGTGCACCACTTCACGTGAGGACAGGCAAATTGTGCGCATGGCAGTGACGGATCGCTCAGTCACATCACGAACCATATCACAGCACATTGAGTCTGTAACGCATCATTCCAGTGTCTGCGCGATACCATTCGACAGCCGTTTACAGAAGAGTTGTCTGTCCGCAAGACGTCCATTGCTTGGTCTACCCTTGACGACAGAACCACAGACGTTCTCCACCGCCAATGGTTGCAGATGAAAGAAGGATGTGCGCGCGAAGAAGAACACATCTCATAAGTGTCTCTCTTGAAATCAATGCACTGAGACGTTTGTGGCGCCAAGATGGTCATGCCCCCAACACTGGCGACTACTGATTCTTGCAGGAACCACACTTCACATAAGTCTATAAATTTAATCATTTGATACTTGGTTCAACATGTTATATACAAAATAAATTCTGTTGCTGTTATCTACTTGTCTTTCTTGGTGTTGCATTTACGGTGGCCAGCAGTGTATATATATCGAATGAGCCAAAAGTTTGTTAAAACTTTAAAAATTCATAAAAAAAAGGAAGATATGTTGTAAAATAAGTGCAATTTACTAAAAAAGGGCTCACTGGGAAGTCGAATTTATTTTTAGCAGAAGAATTCTTTTTAATCGTGCCTGCATTAAATCAAAAGTTTATTGCAGACTGGCGCATCTCATTCCAGTAAAACGATTCCTAATGACTATTTTTGTATGAACATAGGGACTAGTTGAGGTGGCAAGATTGCATGGCCACCATATTCCACTAACTTCACTCCGGTCGACTTCTGGTTGCGGGGCTATTTGAAATCACTTGTGCACCATCTATCCTCTTTGACAATGATCGAACTAATAGTTTCTATCTTTTGAAAGGTTTTTGCAATCCATTCCGATATGTTGTGAGCCATCTTAGTTATATCGGACAATGTTCTGGAAATTATGTTGGATAATTCTTATTGCAAGAATAAATTAACCTTGCGCTAGCCACGCTTCAAAAAGTTTCATCTAAAGGCACGTGGCATCTTTCAGATGCATCACCTCATACTTAAGCTTGAAGACAATTTAATCACTTTATTCATGAGATTTGACATTATATAATATATTTGACGTAAAATAATATTTAAAATATAACCAGTTATTGAAATATTTAAATAAAAATACATCAAAAAGATAGCAGTTATCACTGAGTCACCACCATTTACATATTAAGATGCCTTGTTGCAGTCTTTACAAATCACCTTACAATGTTCAAGGCACAGGAATCATTCGTATATTGCAAATTTTTAATAATCGTTTCTTGATGTCCTGACAAGAGGAAACAGCACGTTCTCTTCTAAGTTTCGGATGATGGTTTTTTTGTCTTGAATGGGAAGTTGCATATTAGATATTTCTTCAATTTTAAGTCAAAATGAACAAGGCATGTGGATGTTACACTCAGGTCGTCTTCGCAGGTGCTCTTTTAAAGTCCGTGATCTATTTTTTCTACATATATTGGTGAGGTTCTGAGTGATTAAGATTCCCAAGTAGATATTTTGGGAATTTATTCCAACTACATTGAGATTTGAATAAAATACATTCGGAGCCAGACACGTAGCATCTCAGATGCATATCAGCAGCCAGCGAAAAAAAAAACTATCATATAAAAAATACAAAATACTTGTTTCGAACTGTTTTCATTTAAAACTGAAAACTACATTATTTTACAAGAAAAAAAATCAAAACGAGAGAGAAATAGTACAAAGTCATAAAAACTGACGTTGTTGGGTGCACTGCATCTACCAGATTCAATGACCCCTGCTCTCTGAAATATGAAAAAATTGCCCTCGTCGTTAACACTGAATCTTAAGGTGAGTGACAAAAGACGGATAGAAGAAGGAAGAGCATATTACAATCCACCATGGGGACGCAGCATTGAAACAATTTTTATTATGCGTCCGAAGAGATTTGCGCTCATAACGAAGGGTTAATGGCAGCGTGTACTGAAGTGCAATATATTGTGTTTCGTTTCGTCAACGCCCTCTAACTGTGTGATGTGTAGCTAAAAATAATTTTGCTGCTAAAAAAATTGGTTCCTTTTGCAACCTCATTCCTTTATCATCATTTATTCTCTTTTTTAATGAAATTTTAAAGTTTTAATGAGTTTTTGGCTCTGCCTGTACATACATATATACTATCGCAATATGAGCTTTTATAATGTACTGTTTAGTAGCAAAAGTATTCGGTAATTATAACATTGTATTCAATTTTTAAAAAAGGATAAATGTTATAAAATAAAGTAGTACTTTCAAGCATGGAATATTTAGTATCCCTCTTACGAAAATAGCCAACATAAAACTAAACTAATAATAATTTTTAATGATTAATAAAGACTCATTACTGTAGATCTTATCACTAACAGTAAACAATTGTTAAGAGTGAGATCATTTATATAGTTGTGCTTTCAGAATAATGAACAAATTAACTTTGCCGTGAGGACTATAAACAGTTAACTTTAAACGTTTATGTCATTTGAAGTGAGATACTTTGTCATGTATGATGATGCTCTTCGAAGTATATAATGATACTATTTAATACGCTGTTAAACATATATGTTATAAACCGTGTTTATTTATTGGTTCTTAAGTTTCATAAGTTCAAAAGCTCTTCAAAATAGACATATTTTAATTAGATTTCTGCCCATTATGTAAGTGCCCTCAACTCGCTTAAGAAACACAATATTTTAATGCATAAAAGTTTATTTTCACAATACAGACTACTGCAATGTGTATGTTTTTAAATTTTTTTTTAATTTTGTAAGAAAAGAAGATTATTACAAAATTTTTAGAAAGAAACAAAATGTATTTATTTACCGCTTTTCAACATTTACACCGTTGAATTTAAGCCGTTCTGATCTTTCACCGGTATTGGGCTTTTTTAGCTTCCTAAAAAAAGTGCGTTTTTTTTTCCTATAAAAAGCATATTGGAGAAAGCGCTTTTCTTTTTTTCAGAAACGTGAGCTTAGTATAGTTATTGTTATTTAATCTTAATCAAATAGTCAAAATAATAAATCCAAAATAGTATAAAATATATGAAAAATAATTAGTACAAAATTAAAAATTTTTAAGATTGCATACATCTATTTTCTTTATATACAGATTGCTAATTTCAATCAACAATTCATTCACCTTTAGATTTCAAAAGCCTGAAACTGGTGAGATTTCATGCAACTAAAATGGCTTACTAATTCTCGTGAAAAATTGTATTTTGAATCTTGACTATGTATTGAATACAATGATAATGTGCTTCGGTCCTACAATGCGATTTTAATTATAAACATACGAAATATCAAGATTATATTTTGCATATAATTTATATCTGACAAGCCCATGGAAGTCATTAGTAAATACTTAGCTTGTTTTTAATTTAGTATTGATAAATTAATTATCAAATACAGTTTGCCGTACTGAAACATTGAAGTACCTCATATCAGTGTGAATAAGTATTTTATTTTTTATTATGTCCGGATGTATTTTGTTTTGCTTCCTTTCAGTGCATTAATAATTATTTTATAACTTTCATTTTTGACTTTTTGATATGCTTGTGCCCTCACGTAGGGTTATCATGACTCCCCCCCCCCAAGGGAGTGCTCCCCGCAGTTTGAGAAATGCTGGCTTAGGGTTAAGTTAACAAAATTCAACCAGCGCATTAGATACAGTTTTCATAGGATTAAAGCAATTATGTCTGATATAAAATGTGCAGCCAGATAAATTAATTTTGAAAAGAATAACATTATTCGAAATTATATTTAATTTAAATATACTACATATAACTGCAAGTATATTTAATATGCTTAGTTATAGTTACATACATAGTTATAATAGTAACATAATATAACTTAATTATAGTAACATAATATAGTAATAATACTAATATAATATAACTTAGTATAATAACACGTATATTTGATATACTTAATATTTTTTCTAAGGTAGTGACTATTAATGTAACTAAAGTATATTTAACTTTTAGAGGACGGTTGGTTGATATTTTTACCAGAAGAAAAAAGAGAGTTAAAAAGAGTGGACTTGATTTCAAAAATTATCGAGTAGTTCCTTTAACACTTAATTGCTTTGTCAATACCATGCGGCCAGTTGACATCTATATGTGTCAATCAAGAGTGAAAGCTTTAGTTCTAGAACAAGATGAATATAAATTGTTCTCTGGTTTACTTTTTGAATTGCTAAGATTCTTGCCCTTTCTAGTGAACGTTACATAATCATGTTCCCTTTCTCCGAGGACAAATGTTAGCGCCAATCGTTAAAGAAAGAATGGGGAAGGCAGCAAAGCAAATCATTCCATTATGTTAGCTGTGCTGTCTTCACAAGCCTAAATTCAATTTATTTTCAAAATCCTTGTCTTCTAAAGGTAAATCATGTAAAATATTGAATTCCATTGCGTTTTGAAAACATTCTAATCGATTAAACAATAAATAAATGAGAGAAAAAGAGACAAAATTAGAATGTAAGATGCAATTTTCTGTGCAATACTTAAAAAAGCCTGCGAACTAAATTATGTCTCTTTTCAAACAATTGTTAAGGTAAACAGAGCTACAACCCTTTCAAAATAACGCGCATGAGATTTACATCATCCAGTAACGAGTCCGTCTTAACCAAACCTCACGCATGTGTCTAAGATACATAAACCTCCATCTCAGTAAGCAGTAGCCTTCACATTCTGACTCACCACCATAAAATGTGTCTCCCTATTTGCCGGACTGTAGCCGGATAATCGGATTAGAAAGCGTCAGTTTATCCGGATAGAATTCAATTAACGGACCCCGTCCATTTACATCTAGGGAAGCTCTCAATCCACTTATTCTGCGTCTAGAAATGTTTTCACTTCCCCGATGGTCAGTGGTGGTCAGACAAAGGATGGGGTTAGATTAAATTTGGGCCGACCCTCTCCTGTCTCCCCAGCAGTTATGGAATGGACAATTACCCAGAATATTAAGTATATTTCAGTGTTGGAAGAAGAAATTAGGAAAAGTAATTTAAGGGTTAGCTTTTCAATTTGATTTCATTGTGGTTGATTTCAGCGGTTGGCAATGTTGAACGATATGATGACAAATACTCTAATGAATGTTATTAGTCTTAATATATTATATATAATTAAATTTTGATGAGAAAAATTAAGTTACATATCCAAGATCATTAACTTGCATTTATATATAGTAAAAATTTTCGATCTAACAACAGAATAAATCAACTATTTAATTGTTAAGAATTATAAATTATAAATTCTTCAAAGTAATAGTTTGTATGCAACAACAAAACTGAAGGTATGTTTGGTATTTCAAAAGAAAACGAATACTGTGAACACTTCAGTCTAAGAATTCAGAAAACATGGATAGCTTAGTACAGGGATCAGTAACTTATGGCACGCGTGTCACATGGGGCATGGGGTGCAATTCTCAGAGGCCATTTGCACTATTCTGCAACAACAGGTCGTCAAGGCAATAGCCCTTTAGGATCATAGCCTACTGTGCCCATATCAGTTTTCATAAACTTAAGCACTGAGGTACTTGAGCAGATGTTCCCGTTAGGTGTTCCATCTATTTCAAAACCCCCAGTGTTTATTTCTGAAGTAAGATTGATACTCATTTATTGACCAACTGAAGGGATGAAAAGCTGAGTCGACCTAGTTCAGCCTGGGGTTTAAACTTCGGACATGTTTTGTATAGAAGTGCGATACTCTAACACTCAACCACTTTGCTAATGCAGAATGCTTATGTATGTAAATTTAATTATTTCATCTAAAAATAATTTTTATAGATGAGAGAATTACACACAAACATAATTTTGAATATAATTTTTACATTCAAATGTCAATGCTTCTTTACAACTTGAAAAGTATTATTATGATATTACTAAGTGAAAAAGGTAATACATAAAAACACTATTTTCTTTTAATGTGGTTATTTTTTACACTAAACACGTTTTCCTTTTAAGTAAGATTTAGTTATCAGGAACCCAATCTAGTTATCACAAACTATAAAAATAAGTTATACAAAAAGGAACAGTCCTCTTTGTTATGATGTTGCTATTTTCTTTATTCTGGTTTATAGGTGTATGCATATATATATATATATATATGTGTGTATGTATGTGTGTGTGTGTATATATATATACCTTTCAAACATAGGTGCATAGAAAGAGAAAGAGATTAGATTTAGATTTTTAAAACAAGCAAAAATTTTAAAGAAATTTTCTTTCCGAAGCTTTAATGAATTTCCATTAATCCCTAACACTATAGAGAAAAAAATCTCCACTCTCTGCCAATTTTTCTCGTTCTGCAGTTGAAATGCACAGTTGAACTTCATCTTCTAAATGACCCTTTCATGATCGTTCGAATTGAATAAAGATGATTGGATTGTTCCGCATATGAAATGAGGCGAATCCCAGTCAACTGTTCTTTCTCAGAAAGAAGGTGAGAAGGAAGCTATTCCCTTAATATCTGCCGAGCACTTAGAGGATATGCTCAACACGAAAATCAGCCATGTTTGGACACAGAAATAAAGTAGAATTTCTATGGACAACTGAATTTTTTTTGTAAGTTAGAAACTTTTCGTGATAGTAATGACGTTTAATTGAAATAGTAAAAAATGAAAACATTTAAAGATTTATAGTAATAAACGAAAAGTGTTTTAACTACACGAGTAAAGAGATTTCAATGTCTTTAGAACAATGATTATACATTGTATTTAAATTCTGTATTAATATTTAAGAATTTTTGGAAATCAACTGAAAATTATTTCAAACTGCCCTGCTAATATAGCAATTTAAAATTATATTTTTTAAAACATAATACTTCATCTTATGAAAAAACCATTCGCTTTGCATATAAAGTCTCTTAAGTTTGTAAAAAACCATTTTTGAAATTAATTTTTACGTATTTATTCTCTAATACATTAAGTGTGTAATAAGGGAAATATCCTACTTCCCTCTAGCCCCCTTTTCTACTCTCAAACTCATCTAGATGTGTGGGAGGAACTAATTGATCAGACGACATGATTCACTAAATCGTTTATTTCCCCCAATATTCAACACAGAAGCAATAATAATCCAATTAAGATAGTTTTGATCAATAACTTAAGCACGAAGGTGAGACCAGTTAACGTGGGGATAATATTTACGGACATTCAACTAATTTCTACGATAACTTACACAAGCTCGTTTTTAACTCGGACGTGCACTAACAATTTACCCCCTCTAACTTCTATTTAAATAATAAGCACAATACTTGAACTCTTGTAATTCAAAAATTCTATAGCTGCCTTGAATATTAAAGGTTGGCTTGATCACCTCGCATCCGAGCGATCCTCACTTTGGTAATCTTCTATTCTCACTTAAATACTCTTAGATTCTTACTTCATTAACTTTCAACACTCGCGAATACAGAATTTATATAATAAGCTTAATTTGCATAATCACGTTTTCTTACCTTCGGTGAAAGTTGGCTGAAATAATTATTTCCCTTAAGGAATCCACTAGGGGTTAGTTGGAGCTGCGTATAGATCCGTCATAAGTGCTTACAGAATTTATGAACATTTTAAAAATGTTCTTTATATTTGAGTATTTACATGAAAAGAGAATATTAATAAACTTCTCATTCTTAATTAAAATGAGAATTATATATTGTTGAGGTGTGTTAAAAATATGTTTTATATTACTGATAAATATACATCAAATATTTTAAGAAAATCAATTTTATGAACTTTTCCCCCAACAAAATGGTTTTTTTTTTCAAATTAAATAATCTCAAACAGATTTATTATTGTATTGGATAAAATGCAAACAATATAAAAGTGAATCAAAACTACATAAAAAAACGTTATGCAAATGATTGTACTTAAATATTAGGTTAGAGTTTTCTAGTTTTGTAAAGTTCGAACACATTTTTCGTACTTAAATGATGATTTTTCAGTAAACGTGCTAATTATACACTTAATGGGATAGCAATTTTTGATTATCTTATAAATAAACTTATCAGACAAGAAGCATTTGCATTATTTTAAGATCTAATTTTGGGAAGGACTTTTATGTCTGTAGACAATTTAGCTCAGCAAATTTAGTTAAAAAGAATATAATTGAAGTTTTCTGCGAGAATAATTTTAGTTTAGACTTTTCCATTATTCCCTTGTCAACTCCTGCCACTTTAATATGACCTATATATAGCCACGTGAAGTAAAAATTACCGCCTTTCACCGACAAACAAGAAAGTAAAATGACAGAGAAACTTTTTTATTTTTATTAAAACGATTTCTTTGAATTCGCTTGACAACACATATAAAAATAATTAATCTCAGTTTTGAGTTACATGCTTGTCTACACATGTCACCTAAGCACCTTGAGGTTATAGAATAAATTCTTTCTTCTTAAATGATACAATAGTATTTTTTTAAAATTTAAACGTTTTTATTCCCTTTAGGTCTTTTTAATTCTTGACTTTTGTTGGAATTCTAAAAGAAATACTTTGAGAAAAAAGGGGAAACTATTATTTGATTTTTAAAGCAGACAGAGTTGTTAAGTGTGAGCAGATTTGTGTATAAGTATTTTGTACTAAAATCCATGATAAATATTCTTAATTTTCCTACTTTTTTACAGGAATAATTAAAATGGTCAAATATTCCTAAGAAAAGGATTCACTATATAGCAAAATAATCAATTATCTCATCTAGTAAAATGATATTTGATTTAATTTTATTTAATGAGAAATGTTTTTCAGAATATTTAAAATACATGTAAAAAAGTTCGGAAAATAAGAAAAATAAATAATTAGTTTGTAATGGAACGTTTTGTTCTGTAACGTTAACGTATAGAAATTTTCTGTGAAGAATTCGAAGAACAATTTTTTATTCCATTAGGCTTAGCTGCACCAACATCAAATCATTGCATCTAGTCTGATGCCAAAATGTGGACTAGTTGCAATGATTTGATGTTAGTGCAGTTAAGCGTAATGGAATAAAAATTGTTCTTCGAATTCTTTGCAGTAAATTTCTATACTTTAACGTTAACCATAACACACTGGTGACCCAGACGTGATTTGAACACGAAACCTTCTGAAGTTCACATCATATTAGAGTTAAGTAAAATCTACAATTTAACAATTCTTTTTTAACCATTTTATTGTCTAAACATTTGCATTATGTTCAATGAAGAATTTTCAAGATAAAATTCTGAGTTTCACATGCACAATATTGTTTTTCTTCTATTTTTTCTCTCAACAATTGTCATTTTCTTTAATACGTCAAGCTGAGTGCCAGAATTCTTGGTAACAAACTTCCGTGTGTTGATGCTAAACTCTCAAAACTTTCAATATACTATGACCAGTATGCCAGAAAATTATTAATTAAAAATTGATTTGCATATTCTTTTTTTGATCTACAAAATAATGAAAGCTAAATATCTTCTTTAGAAGCAGACTACTATTAAAAATTATGTATGTTCTCATTAATCCAGTTACATAAAACATTTCTTGATGAATTTACATACATTCGATATATTTTATATCAAACAACCAAATATTCATTCATCATTCTCTTTAAAACCTCTATGTACAATGCTTGGAATAAATCACCATGTGGACAAAAATGGTTGATATCCATAACTCAGCATTAAAACACCGACCAAAAATCCAGGTGTTGAGAGCTTGCAATCCCGGACAACAAGGGAGCTGTAGGGATCGAGGAGTGAAAAGTTTCACAATTTACGATCCCAAAGAGAAAAGGAAAGAGGGAAAGAGAGTGACTGCCGAGTCGGTACCCGATCCCTGGAGATTCGAACGAGCAAACACAAATTTCGATCCGAGGCTTTCTTTTCCACCCCCTAAGTGCACCCCCTTCTTCCAGAGGGGTGGAGGAGGGTTACTTTTCCGGCAATGTAATGAGTTTTGAGCGGAAATTAAGACTTTTGGACACGTCCACCTGTCTCTCCACCCCACACCCCAAAGGGATATGTCAACACCCCCTGCACACCACCCTCATTCTCTTCTTAAGAAGCAAAAGGTCTGTATCGAACGTTCTTAGAGAACTTTCCAACGACCCCCGGTTTCATGGGCTACGGATTGGGTTTAATGAAACCGTGGAGGAGGCGTTTCTGTCAAACTTTACTATGGAAATTGGATTTCGCCATTGCTTATTTCCAGTTATGTTACTGCGGCGGTTTGGTGATTCTTGTTTTAACCCCATATTCACCCCCGCTAACTGCATGTGTGGGTGGGAGAAAGCGCATGTTTTGGAGGGTTAGATACGAAAGCTTTTGTCTCTGGGATTAAATTTTTGTGATTTTAATTAAAAAGGAAAAGACTGACGAAAATGTTAATTTTTTTTTCTTTTGGTTTTTTGATATAATTTTTTTGCTCCTCATTTTTTTAAATGTTTTGATTAAAGTAGTATATGATCTTAAAAATGAAATTGTCATTCTCAGAATCCTTCTACGGTAAGATTTCATTTTGATTTTATTAAAATGAATCTTTCTTTTTCCTCCTTCATTTGGGAAAAAGTTAAAGGACTGGTTTAAATACTTCGTTGCGAGATTGCCTCTTAGTTGATGTAAATGGTTATAATGGAAGAAAATCAACTCGTAAGAAACTTAGGTGTTAAACAGAATATCGTAGGCTGAACCTTAAATTTAGTCTGTTGAATAATAAAATAATTTTTTTGAGAATGACTGTTTGCAGTGGCGCACACAAGAGCGGGGTCCTGGAGGTCCGGGCCCCCCCCAAAGCCCTTAAGTCTTTTTCGATTGATGACAATCCTATGTATATATAACGTAAAATTAATTAAATACTTGTAATTAACAATTTATTTTATTAATTAAAGCTAATTATTAATTCAATAATTTATTTTTTTACTCTTTTTTTGTCAACAAAATCGACACATTTGGAAGAATCAATTGGTGTTGTCTTGTGGTATAATACGAGTTGGGGGACTTTCGACCATGTACTCTCCCCTTGAAAAAATTTTGCGTGCGCCACTGACTGTTTGTATTTCGAAGCAAACACACAACGCTTTTTAAAACAATAAATAACATACTACAGGTTATGAATTTCAAAATAAATAATTACATGTATATAGTTCAGAGATAAGTATTACTAAATTTTCGAGCTATTCTATAATAGTCAAATGATCACCAGTATGTAAATAGGTTTATAATTTATATATGAATATATAAACAAAAAATGTAACATATATTGTTATTAATGTAAAATGAATATTACTCTGTAAATATATGTAACTTAAATTGTATAAGTATATTATATAAATGCGTCAAAATTCGTAATTTAAAATACGTATGGTTTCGAAAAATTTTGATTTATAATTTAAATCTAAGTTAATTGCATAGAGTGTAAGACCCCCATTATTTTTGTTTTTGATTTAAACTTCGCGAAAAAGTAAACCTGAAAATTTGTGTTCTAAAGTAATTAAAAAGAATTATATTTATTTATTAAAGTACAAGCTTGTCTTTCTTTAATTTATTATGCAATTCAAACACACATGTTTTTCAATGATATTCAAACATTTTGAGTGTGCTTCATGTTGACTTAATTAAGAGTAATTTAAAATTTAAAAGACCCGTGTTACTGATACCAAGCATATTCACTCAATTGTAATTATTTTTTTTTCATTTAGAACCATCCCATTGAGGATTCTTTTTATTTTTGTTTAACCAGGCGCTTTACGTTCGAAAAAAACGACCTTAACTTCACGCACAGGGTATCTCATACCCAATGATATTCTGTTTTCACCGTAAAATTTGCATTCAAAAATGAAAAAGGAAGACAAGTCGGAAATACAATATGTTTGTTACACTTTTCACACTAAATTTAGTTTTTCTGTTCTTTTTATTAGGGCATTCAGTGCATTGTTTATATACTCCTTTAGTCTTCTTCCCGATAAGTGCGATGTTTTCACTGGATTTTTTTAAAAAAAATTCGTAGACGCATTGCTTGATGGTTTCTACATTCTTATGTAAGTCGAAATCCAAAAAATTTCAGAAAACAGCGACTGGTTCAATGTTTATGAGGTGGTTTCAGACTACTTAACAAAATGAATAATTTGTGCATTTATTATCGCAATGTTCAACAACACAAAAAATATTGTGATAGGCTAACGATTACATTTCTAGTCATTGAATATATAATGTGGTCATTTTATCAAGTACGATAATTGCTCCCTCAGTTAAATTATCTGGATAGATTTCAGTAGAGGAATCATTCTTGCTATTATATTCTTCATCGTTCGATTCTTCCTCGTCATCCCCGCGAAGAGTCTTTCTTCATCTGAAAATACTGTTGCAATCTGTATCTATTAAATTCTGTATCTATTAATACAGTATCTATTAAATTCTGTATCTATTAAAACTGTATCTATTAAATTCTGTATCTATTAATACTGTATTCTTTAAATTACTTAAATATCACATTTCTTCATCATAACTACAGTAATACGCATTGCATAAGAAAGATTTTAAAGCATGCTCGTGAATTTAGAACTGGAACGGCGATTCATACGCAGGGTATGACATATCCGAAGAGGCGGTATCCATAAATATATCTTTAGAATTTGGATATATGCTAAGGCCTTTCAAAGGATATGACCTTAAAGTTAGCTACTCGAGAAACTATTCATTTTCCGAAAAAGGTTTAGAAGGAGTCTTGAAAGAAGTTAGGGGGTGGGTATGACATACCCTGGCGGAAAGTGCCGGGTTAACAATGAATGAGATATATTCTTGTAAGTTACCTGATATAAATTTTCGTCCGTAAAGTATATGTGTATGAGATCGGAATTTATGGTTTATATAGGGTGTCCCAGGATCATTGGGACAAACTTTGAGTAGGTTACAGGACATCTCAAGGATTCAGATTTGCATAGCAATCCGTGGTCGAAAAAAGTCTTCGTTCGGTGCTGGGTGGCATTGTCCACACGAGCATTTGAGGAAACAGATCATTTGAGCTGTCGTCGCTCGCATAGAAATATCTGTAAGCACCAAGTTGGCAGATTTGCACCTGATTTATGGATTCTCGGAAGGAAATGCACGCACAGCAAAAAGATTGTATTGCGAAAGGTACCCACAGACAGATGCACCGGACAATAGGATGTTTGCTATTTTTCATCACAATTCGGTACCTGTAAAACGTTCCCTACACCTATGAGAGCGATGACAGCTCAAAATGACTGCGGTAGTGCAGATCATTTTCCTTATCCGACTACCCTAAAATT